>PVJH01014780.1:21567-55864 GCA_004026705.1 Nesogale talazaci | reverse complement strand
CTTCTACCTCCAAGTTCTCTGGAACCATTTGTCCTACTGCTTTTTCTCCAGCTTGATTCCCATGCCTGTCTTAAATAAGTGGGCAAGCCAACAAAACAGAGACCAATCAAAAAGGAACAATTGAATGAAAGGGGGGGGGGGAAGGTACATAATTCCAGATCTACCTGCTGACATTTATGAATTTATCCCCACTTGTCCTAGGGAATTTGGGAAGCTGCTCCTGCTAAACTGAATTCTATTGGGGGGGGGGGGGCGGTCCTCAGGGACTTTGTGGCTTTGCTTTGCTTTGCTCCTGTTGCTAGTCTGTTATGTTCTCTTCTTGTCTTTCCCTGCTGTGAGGTGTTCAGCCTGAAGTACCTTCTTGCTGTGTGTCTCCAGTATTGGCCACTGTTGTGGTATACTCGTGAGGGGACATCATGTCTTGAGTTGCTGTTGGTCCTACAGTCCTCTCTGTGCCTCCACAGCTCCATGCAGAAACATTGCCTTCTAGGTTTGATTTGCCAATATAGAGTTTACACCATCCCTCTCTATCTTTCCTTCTTTGTTTGCTTCCATTTGGGTGTGGTTTGTCCATGCCTCTACACTGTAAGTTCAGTGTTGTCCTCTGTAGCACATACTTCTAGGGAGGGCATCAATTTGTCTGAGATTGGGGCTGGCCCTGTTGTTCAGACTTTTCATGCATTTCTCCACATGGTTATGTTGCCTTCAAGGTTTGGTGTGCTGTGGTGGTATCTGCATGCATACACCTAATTCTGTATTAACATACCATATTCTTACCTTGGGTGGGTTAGTGCCCTGCTCCCCCCATGACATTGACTCCTGCCCCTTCCCTGCTATCCCTCATCCTTCTCCCTTTTCCCCTTCTTTATGTTATAGTAACATGTACCTCCTATTCTTAGTGTGCTCCCCCACCTGACTGCCCATATCTTACCCAAATGATGTGAGATAAGTGACTTTTCTTCTATACTTACTTTGCTGATTATGCTTACCTCAGAGGACTCATGTTGTATTTGTTCTTTCGTGATTAGCTGATTTTGCTTAACATAATTTTCTCCAATTCTTCCCATGAAACTATTTGCTCACTGTGATCATCAGCACTTTTTTGGCCCTGTGTAGAACTCTATTGTGTGTATGTGCCTGAGTTTTCTTATCACTCATCTATAGATGGAAATTTAAGTTGCTTCCTGTTCTTATCATTTATGAATTATGCTATAATAAACAGTGAAGTGCAGATGATTTGATCATCGTGTATTTTTTACCTCTTGTGGGTATATGACCAGTAGAGGGAGAGTTAGATCATAAGTAAGCTCAATTTCCATTTGTTTTAAATCCCACCAGATTGTTTTCCACAGAGGCTGCATCTTCATGACCACCAGCTATAGAGGAGAATTCCTAACTTGCCACATCCCCTACAACAAATGCTGTTCCATGATTTTCTGATATGGACTATATTGAAAGGTGTGAGATAGTAGCTCATGGTTGTTTTAATTGGCATTTCTGTGATGGTTAATGATCAGTAATATTTTCTAACATGTTTATTGGCAATTCAGTTCTCCTTCCTAGTGAAACTTCTTTTCAGATCTTTTTTCCATCTCCTTGAAGTGTTAATTGTTTTCCACATTTTGCAATCTAAGGAGGTATTGTAGATTTTGGTAATAAAAGCTTTGTCTGTTGTATCACCACTAAAAAATTTACTTCCAGGCTTTGGATTCTCTTTTAACTCTCTTAGTGAAGTCTTTTGAAGCAAACAAGTGGTTTACCCTTAGGATATCCCATTGTCAATATCAGGTTTACCTTTGTATATACCCTTTCCTTTTGCAGTTAGCCTATGTGTTCCCTGAGCCACGGTTCTTAGTTTTGCCCTCATTTCTTTGCTGATGGTCATGATAGTTTGGGGTTTTACTTCTAGGTCTGCAATCTACCTTGCATTTGTTCTTGTGCATGGGGTGAGGTAATCATTTTGTTTCCTTTTTCTACAGGTAGAAAGCCATTGTTTCCAGCACCACTTATTAAAGAGGGGATCCACCGCCCAGTTGATGCTTTTTGTTCCCTTTTCAAAGATCAGTTGTCTGCAGGCTGATGGTTTTATTTCTAGGTTTTCTGTTCATTTCTATTGATCTGAGTAGCTGGCATTATACTAGTATCACACTTTTTGACTACTGTGACTGTGTAGTACTAAAGCCAGATAAGTAAGCCCTCCAACTTTGTCCTTCTTGAGGCGTTCTCCGTTAATTCTGGGCTTCTTCCCTCTCCATATGAAATCGGTGCTCAGTTAGTTTCCCAATTCTTTGAAGAAGCTTGTTGGTATTTGAATCAGGATAGCGTTAAACTTATATAGTGTCTTGGATAAGATTGACATCTTTATTATTGAGTTTTCTAATCAAAGGCATAGGCTATTCTTCCATTTGTGGAGGTTGCTACTGGCTTCCAGTAGTTGGGTACTATAGTTTTCCTTATATATCTTTTGCTTTTATGGTTTAATATAACCTTAGGTATTTCAATTTGTTTTGGTTATTGTGAAGGCTACTTGTGAAGGCTATTGTGAAGGCCGTCTTGATCTCCTTTTCCATGGTCTTGTACAATGTATGTAGCAAACCAATAAACTTCTGTTTATTGATCTTGTATCCTGTCACCCTTCCATATTCCTCTATAATTGTCAGTACTCCTGTGGGAAACTTTGGGGATATTCAATGCATAGAATCATGTTGTCTGTAAATAATGAGAGTTTCATCTCCTCCTCCCTCAGTTGGATACTTTTAATATCTAATTGGGATGCATGTGCTTTACCGTTTCATCCCTTATCCTGCCAATTGATATTTGCTGCTTCCTTGCTTGGTTAGGCTTACTAGCACTGTGTCAATTCTGTTCATACTTTTTGCTACATTGATCTTTGGACCTTTTTCTTTTCTTCCAACTGGTTTAACTCTGCCCTAATTTTTATTATTACTTTTCTTTGGCTATTGAAAAGGTTGTGCTATTGATCCTGTTCCAGTTGCTGGAAGTTGTGTGATAATAGATCAGTCATTATTCTCTCTCCCTTTTACATATATACACTTATTGCTATCAACTATCTCTGATAACTACTTTTTCTGTATATCATAGATTTTGGTATGTTGTAGTCTCATTCACATTAGTTTCTGTAAACATCTTAAACTCCTTTCTAATCTGGGCCCTTATCCATTCCTGTCACAGATTATTATTCATCCTCCAAATGTTTGCCCTTATTTCTCTGGTTATCCATTTATTGAACTCCTGTTTTATGTCATGTTGATCTCATAGGATCATCTGAGGCCATCTGAGTTATCTCTACATGTTTGAATAACTCAGAATCGACTTCTGTCCCATAATGTGGTCTATTTTCTCAATGAATCATGTGCACTAAGAATGTGAATTATATTGCCTTTGGATGAGATGTGTTATCAATGTCTATCAGTACCAGAAGCCCAATTATAGTGCTTAGATCTGTAGCCTCCTTGCTGAGTTTTTCAAGTGATCTTTTTCTGATTGCAGAGTAATAAAGTACCTATTATGCTTGTTAAATCTGTGATTTATTTTTCTCATTTTTGAATAGTTTATTTGATGAGTTTTGCAGGTCTCTCATTAGGCTCATGTATATTTAGTATGCTTACAGGTCCCTAGTCTACCAATTCTCTGAGCGTTATATAATGTTGGTCTTCATCTCTTGCTATGGTTTGCACCTTGAGGCCTAATTTAATCAGAGATTAGGATTGCAACTTGTTTTAAAAGGTACTGTTTGACTGATGTATTTTCCGCTAACTTTTGATTCTTATACTATTTTTGTATTTGAGGTGAGTTTACAATATGTCTCTTGCAGGCAACAGATTGATGGTTTATGTTTCAGAGGTAGTCTGATAGCCTTTATCTTTACATGGAGGAATTGAAGCCATTGACTTTCAAAGTTATCATGATCTATCAAGATCTATAGTCATTGCTGTCATCTTCAACCAGTTGCTTTGGGTGTTTCCCCACCCCCCTTCCTATCAATGTGCTGTTTGTTTGTGGGGCTTCATTTTACCTTCTTTTCCCTCTGAGACCATTGTATCTTGGTAATTATTTTTGGTTGATTGGTCTCTCAGTGGAGTTGGGTTATATGGTGGTCTCCTAGTTGTGCTTGATGGATGTGGATCTTCTGATCATTGTCAACAAGGGTTTTCCCCAGGGTCAAATGTATTATGGCACATTTTTTCAGTTTTTTTCTTGTCCTAGAAGACTTTTACCTAGCCGGCTATCTTAACAGATAATTTGGCAGGGTAGAGAATTCTCAGACTGGGATTTCTTTTATCTTTCAGCTTTCCAAAGCTGTTACTCCACTTCCTGGTATCTGCTGATAGGTCTAAGCATATTCTTATCTGAACAGCATTTTATGTGACTGTCTTTTTTTCTTTTGCTGATCTTAATTTTATCTTTATTTCCTCAAAATTCTGTAACGTATCTACTATATGCCTTTGTGAGTTTTACCTGAAGTTTAGTCTAATTGGTGTCCTCTCTGCTGCCTGTACGAGTGTCTGATTCTCATTCATTAAAGTGAGGGATTTGCTTCTAGAAATTCTGTCACTAATTAGCTGTTGACTTCTTCATTGAGTCTTTTTCTGGTAAAAAACAAAAAATAGAATACTGTTCTTCTTCATAGCATCGGTCATGATCTCAAGCTCTCCTCGCCTCTTTGATTATCTTGTTTGACTCTCTTTCCTGTTTGTTCAAATCCTCCTGATTGTCCTTGATAGCACTGCTACATTCTCTAGCTCTTCTAATCTGTTGGTGATATCTATAATGTTGTGTTTTGTTTCTGTTACAGCATTCATTAATTCTTGTATGTCTCTTTTGTGAATGAACTTCTCCTTTATCATTCTGTTCTTAATCTATGTTGCGTCCCTCATATTCTGTATTACTTCAAGCATCTTTCTCAAAAATTTTTGTGTCACAGATCTGCTTCTGATTCTTCTATGAACATCTTTAGTTTCTGTGTTATGTTTTGTTATTATTTTTCTTGCTAGGGATATTTCAGTATGTTGTTTGCATGCCATTTTAGATGATATAGGCACTATGTTTCTGAAAGTTTAAGGGTCCTTGAACTCTTTCTCTGTATGGTTTATAAGAGTGCTTTCAAGAACTCTCTGTGGCATATTATGGTGGTGGGTAAAACTGCTATGTAGTCAGGGCACTGTGGTAATGCAATGGCCTGTGTGTGTGTGTGTGTGTGTGTGGTGTGGTGTGTATGTGCACATGCAGGGGCCAGGGCTCAGAGTCTTGACTAAAGGTGGTGACTGCTGGTATGCCACTGGGCCTAGGTGGGGCAGGCCGGCAGTGTGGGCAACCGTTGGATCTGGACTGTCTAGCCCCATTTTGGAGTCTTTCAAAGACAATCTATGGAGCCCAAGACTGGTAGTGCCTGTTGACTTTTCCTCTTTATTTATGTTAAAAACCTTAGACTGTGCTCTAAAGATTAGAATTCTGGCTATATTCTTATGTTGATGCATGCTAATGGATAAAATTCTGTAGGCTTACATTGAAAGTTACATAAAGGACCACAGCCTGGAATTATAGTCTTCTTAATTTTTCTCTTTTTCTAATGGTTTATGGGTGTTCTGGTTTGGAGACTGTACTGTTTTGTCTTCAAGGGAAGAGGGACCAGCTTAGTGGAGTGGTTTTGGGGTCAACCGTATCTGAATTCTGCCCTGGCTTCCCCCCAGCTCTATCCTGTTGGCACCACTGGCCGTGCTCTGTTGAATGGCACTCCGCACAGGTAACTGTCCCAGCAGCTAGCAGCTATTCCACTGCTGCAAACTATTGTCTAATGACCTACCATTGCCCATGCTGGCAGGTGTGGATCTGTGGCCAGCTGGAAAGTGGACAGCCAACGTAGTTCCTGGTTGAGGAGGGATTGTACAAAACCCTAGCCTGCTGGTGCAGCCAGACAGCATTGCAGAGGACTGCAGAGTGGGTGTCTAAGCTAGTTTTCAGAGGCTTTTTGCAAGTCTAGGATTCTGATCAGTTTTAGACAGCAGTCTGGTGAAATTACTGCTTTCTGTGTGAGTAGAGTGCAGGAAGAGGCGAGAGATGCCATCTCCTGGACCTGAGGAATGGGTAGCAGAGTCTACAGGCAGATGCAGTAAACTCACAGTGTTTCAGTTAGTTCTCAAATCGTTTCATAGGTGAAAATCAAAGGGGGAGTCTGTACCGAACCTTGGTATACTGAATCGATTTTAGCACCCAGCCTCCTAGTCTCAGCCAACTCAAAAGAGATCCATATTTATGCACATCTCCAAGAAATTAAACCCAATGGAATGTGGAATTATCAATCAATATAATTATCACATGCAAATATGATTTTGTTGAAGATGATTCACCAATGACAGAAGCAATTCATCTACAGAGGGCTGCCAGAAATTTGAGTAAGATTCAGAAGAGCAAAGGATATTATTGTTGAGGTCAGATGAATCTTGGCTGAAAGCAGGAAATTCTAGAAATATGTTTACTTGTGCTTTGACTATTCAAAATCATTGGACTTTGGATTGTAACAAAGTATGGATAGCTAGCCTTGAGAAGAATGGGAATATCAGAACATTTAATTGTGTTAATGTGAACCTGTATGTGATTCAAAAGATAGTCTTTTAAACAGAACAAAAGAGTACGGCATGGCTTAAAACAAAGAATAGTGTACCTTAGGGTTTAGCCTCACACTTTACTTATTAAAATGTATGTTGAGCAAAAAAGCCTACAAGCTAGATTATAGGAAAAAGATCAGCACCATGATTAGAGGAAGACTTAATGACATCAGTTAATAAGTAAATGACAAAGTTGCTTGCTGAAAGTAAGAAAGGCATGAAGCACTTAGTTTTGGTTATCAATATGGATTAAAATTCCATGTAAAGAAAGTCAACATCCTTATAATAGGACCAATGTGTAGCATCAAAATACTTGGTGAAAATATTTAATTGATCAAGCATTTCACCTTGCATTAGTTCATAATGTTCATTAGAGCAGCAGTGAAAACATCAAATGACGCAACACAATAGGTGAATCTGCTGCAAAAGACCTCTTCGAAGTGTTGAGAAGGAGAGAACTTTTAGGAGTAGGGTGCTCCTAACTGACCAAAGCCATGAGGGGTAGTTACATAATCTCATGTCAGTTTGGGACTCAAGAGGATTGAGAGTCAAGAAGGAAAGTCTGTCAATATGTTCATAGCCAATGAGGCCTCTCGTTAGGTCTGGCTTTCTCCAATGAGTTCTGGGAACTCTGGTATTTCCTCCTTGAAGGCAGGAAACATCCTCCTTCTCTTCTCACTCCCTGAGATGATGCCCCACTGCCTAGGCCCACTTTGTGTGAGGCATTCCTGCAGAGAAGCCACACAAACCTCCCCTGCTACAGACCTGATTCTTGAAGAAGCCACGTGGAGATCCCTTCCAGTGCGGAGATGCTTATACCGCCACTGGAACCAGAGATTTTCTCATCACTGGCCTGTGATCATCCTGTATTCAGCATCATTCCATGGGTTTTGTGAGTTTGTAGAGGACTTTATAGATCAATATGAGACAAATGGACTAATATCAGACTTATGGATTTGGTCTTCAGATGCTTTCTTAATCTATAGCTATCCTTTATATAAAACTCTCTCTTATATACATATGAATGTCTATGAATTTGTTCCCTATTAATACACTATGGCATCTTCAATTGCCTCATATGCATGTCAAAGAACTTGGATATTTAATAAGAAAGATTGAAGAAGTATTGATACACTTTGGGTGTCTGCAGAGAATATTAAAAGTACCATGGAATACTAAATAAACTGAATAAACAAATCTGTTTTGGAAGAAGTGTGGGCATGGGAGTCAACTAGTGTTTCATTCTCCTGTACATAGGGTGGTTATGATTCAAAACCCCATAATGGCACTTACCTACAAGTTTAAAATAATGAAAATGTTCTCAAATTAGTTTATGTCATTAAAGTGATAAAATAAAGGTATTTGCATTTTAAAATATTTATCCAATTTTAAAAAATACATATGGATCTTTTGTAAGCTATTAGTTTCAAAAGATTATGGAGACTATAAATGTTTTTTGAATTCCCTAAATAATCATATAGTAGTATAACTACAAGATATCCCAATTTATTGTGATTAAATTTGTTAACAGTCGTATTTCTATTTAATTTGTGCTCAGGACATCCCAATGACAAAGAAGAGTTTACTGAAATTAAATAAAGATATGTAGGAAAATATTAGGAGGTATTCTTAGTTTTTCAATATCATTACTATGATGAGAAATGTTGAAAAATCCAGAATCTGTTTTTCCAGGTCTCCTATATTATAGAACTAGTAATTTTATATACAAAACTAATATTAAATTATAAAACTAATAGACTATAAAACTTTTTTTCTGATTTATTACTGAAATAGTTACACAGAACAAAATCAAGGACATTTAGAAATATTCAATTTGCACAGCCCAATTTTGAAATAGTTTTTCTTGGAGGAAGTGGCTTTTGTGAGGGGCTCCCTATCCTACTGCCTCTGGTTCAGAAGCCCAAGGGTGATTTGAGGACTGAAGCTCACTCATTTCCCTCGAGAATTGAGTTAAATTGAAGAGAAAATAATCATCATAAATCATACATGGTATTTTGAGACTCTACATTTTTCATAACTCAGGGGCTTCTCATGTCAAGACACTTGAATGGCATTCAATAATGAGATATGCAGACCTCCAATAATTAGATCAGGGTGGTCTTAGAAAGAGAAGATTTCCGTGTATATCTATTAAGTTGTTAAGAATTCTGGTATAAGACAGCAAAGGAGCTGTAGGACTTTGGGTTACTAGAAAAGCATTTAACCAAAGCACAGCCAGAGTTCTTTGTTAAGTGAAAAGGACATTTAAGAAAATGAGGACAAACATTTGTTTTACAAAATTGCCAGTTTGTTTTCATGTGTCTTTTGATTATGCTGATAGGAGAAGGATTAAATGATATATTTTTTTCAAGCTGTCACTTGAACATTCATTAAGGAATTGGAACTCAAACCCAAAGAACAGAACTCTAGTTCCATTTTGACTGTTCTCAGTTGTCATTGATGGATCTTCCAAAACTTTTAAATTAACTTTCCAAATTTATCTCTATTTTTTTATAAATTGTTTATATTTAATGATAGCAACTATGTATCATATTTAGTTTCCCATTATACTTTTAGAGATGGTAAATCAACTCTAAGATCTATTGTCTCTGATAGTGTTGACATACTATTATTCAATGCTAGCGCTGTCATATATAAAATTCAAAACAGTCATTGGTTTGCAAGAAGTTATGATTAACTTAATTACTAATTGACTTTCATGTGAGGATTATACCTCACAAAATCCCATTGTCTCTATGTTAGTCTGGGTAGACGAGGAACAAATTCAAGGACACACATATCAATATAAGGAAAAGGTTTTTATATACAATAGGAACAGGCCATTGAGAAAACATCCCAGCCCAGTCCAGTTCAAAGTCATAAGTCTGATATTAACCCATAAACCTGAAATCAGTCTATAAAGTCTCCTTCCGACTCACAGAGTCACATGTCAGTGGACCCAGAATCCCGGCGCTGGCAGGGATCTCCACATGTCTCCTCGCTTCCAGGGCTCAGGATCCATCAACAGCATTCCATGGCGGCAGAAGCAACTCATCACTGGCAGAGGTCTCCATGTGGCCGCCCCAGCTTCAGAGGTCTGGCTCCATCAGGGCAAAGCCATGTGGTCTCTCCGCTGGCTCCTCCAGCTTCTCGGATGCTGCCATCTTGTCCATGATTTATCGTTTCTAAGAATAACTCCCAACAACTGGGGAAGATAGCTTCTCATCTTCACGAGGGAAATATCGCAAGATTTCACAGACATATCAGGAGAAAGCCATGCTCACACAGAGGCCTCATCGGCCACTCAATGGCTATCTCTAGGTTAACAGGCTAGACTCCACCCCTACATTTCAATCATAAAATTAACATAAGCACATGACTGCCACAGACCACCCTTTGTTAATTTTATACTTTCCCACAACTCTGTAACCATATGTAACCTTCAAATAAACAATAAAGTCATATCTATACCTAACAGGATAAAACTAAAATGCATACAAAACAACATGTGTCACCATCATTTAAAAATAGCAATCTATAAGTTAAAAAATAACAAAAGATATTCTGTACCTTACAATTGTAGTTACGAAATCTACACCTTGATCCTATAATCCTATGAATATATATTCTACCACCTATAAGAGTTTGCAAGCCAATCACCTCGTGCCTTTATTCCCCCATTTTGGGTATCTGATATACAATTACTCTTGGATATAGAGCTTTGTCTTACAGACATGTATGCATCAGTACATTGTTTCTCTAGTCAACCCGGACCAAAACACCATAGTTTGGTTCCTGTTGCATTTTTAAATTTTGAAATTAATGATTTTCTTTCAAAATTTGCAAAAGTTTGTGTCTGGAGCCATCCAGCCCAGACATGCTTGACCTTACTACAGTCACTAGTCTGAACTCTGTTACTGTTTGTTGCCTGAGCTTAGTAGTCTATTATCTTTATAACTGTAAACAGCCCTGCCCTTTGAAGCTTGACTTGCAGACTTACTAACCTTCACTTGTCAGTAACTATATGCTAATCACCTAAGAGTAGTAGTCTGTTATCTTTATAATTGTAAACAGCCCTGCCCTCTGAAGCCTGACTTTCAGATGTACTGACCTTCACTTGTTAACATGCTAATTACCTAGGCTTATAGATAAGGTATTTCTGCTTGTCTTGACTTGCATCTTTGTGATTGGTTGCTATAAGTTGCCCGCTTCACTCCTGTATACCCTTATTAGCATACGGACGTCTTTGAGGACTTTTGCACGTCTTATTTGGCACTCGTCTAGGATTGGCCCCCTGTTGACTTTACCTCATTAGCATGAGCTGTGACCTTTACTCCTGACCATTGGCTATATATACCCTGAGTTTTGCCCCAATAAACGAGACTTGATCAGAATCCTGTCTTGTCTCCATTTCTCACGTCTCCTGTCCCCCCAATTCCCGCTCCTCCTTCCAGGACTTGCGAATTACGGCCGCACAGGCCAGGACAAGTTTGTACATGCAGTTATCCAATACATTTACCGAAAGTATACATAGTAGAATACACTTTTATCCTGATTTGTTTACTTCTCTCTTAGAGCTTTATTCTGAATATTTACTATTACACGTCATAATTTATCATTTTTAAAGCTTATGTGTTGATTCAGAAATAATTTGATGCAATTATCAGTTCTCATGGTATAGCAATAACTTTAAAATTTAAATTGATAAATTACACATTCAATTAAAATATATTTATAATTGCAAAAATAGAGGATAAATATGTGGGTATTTTCCTAATTTGTTTTCTCCCAAAGTGTGTAAGAAATTGAAACAACATTTCTACATACATTTGCTATGAATTTTAGTTCTATGGTCATCAAGAAGGCCCATATAATAAATTCAATATTTAATCATAAAAATTTCAATAATATGTGAAATTATTCCTTTGCTTGTTTTACATAGGAAAACCTACAAAAATCTAGGTTTATTTCACTAAAAAAAACCCACATAAAAAGGAAATACTATGTTTCATTCTAAATTAGTCTCAAATCACAAAAGATATGTCATTATTCATCTTTCAAAATACAAACATATATACACTCATAATGTGGATTTAAAAGTCTGTCCACCTTTTTCATAACCATATGCAATTTATGTAATTAGAAACCTGTAAGTCATAAATCATTACTTAGGAAATATCTGAAAGCGAACTGCAATGTAGAAATACATAAAGATTTTTCTGAGTAAGCTTTTATTCAGCTTGATTTTTAATTGATATATTGTGATAAAAACGACATAAACTCTGGACCACCAGCCTCTGAGAATGATATTCCTATTCTAAGCAGCCAAAGGCACAGAGAGGCCAATAGGTTCGGCCCAACCACAAGCCACAGCATGCCCTCAAAGACTCATAGTGCTACAGGCAACAACACTGGAGACACAGCGCTAGAATGGTGCTCTTGGACTTGAGTTGGACTGGACTGGGATGCCTTCTTGACATAAAATTACTTCTTAATATAAAGGTATTGCTTATTCATACACAAGTGTTACTGGGTTTGTCTCTCTAGGCAACCCACCTCCCACACCTAACATGATAACTCTAATTGTTAGTCCTTATTTTATTATCCTAAATAATGTGCAGTTTTCATGCATCCTTTGCTATAAATACCATGAAATAAACTAAACAAATTTTTATATGACAAACCTGAGTAGCTCACTAATAGTTTCTAGGATATTAAAATCTGTGCAACAGAAACGCTTCCAATTATAAAAGAATACATTCCTTCTCAACAATTATTTGGATGAGAGGATCTCTTTCTTGCAAAACTTGAACATTTTTTTCATAAATCACAATATAAAAATGATGTGCTTATATTTCAAACATTGTAGCTATAATCCTCCCTGAACAATATAAGGATGGACAGATAACTTGCAATCAATTTTTGTATATATTTTATCCAATAATAAAGCAAATCATGATACACCCATAAAAGGAAAATATTTTTATGTTCATGTCTATTTTTTCTGATATAGGCCTTAATCACCATATCTTATAGGATTCAGTCAGAAAACAAACATTATTCTATCCAAACATGACACAAATAATTAATATTAATTTAAATAAAGGCTGCAGAGAAGTTATTGAAATACTCATTAAAGTGCAAGTAACCTACTGTCAGGATATTGGTCGTTCAGTGTTTGATTGCTCACTTTCCATGTGAAAAACCCAGGTTTGTTTTCTAGCCATGAGAGTTAAAGAAAGAGAGAGAGGGAAAGAGAGGCTAGGTGGTCACTGTGTTATTGAAGATATTTCAGAAGAGCTTTCAAACTGATGGTATTCTTCTGGAAATCAACCATAGAAACCTCAATTAATGATAATAGTTATGTTTGGAGCCCATTACAGGGATGGCACAAGACAGACAGGGCAGCATTTCCTTCTGCTGTTCATGGAAGTCTAATCAGGGGGTCTAGTAACAACCATGACAATATCTTATGTTAAGAAAGCAATATTAGAAGGTTTGGTTCCAAGAATCAAAGAAAGTTGTTCTAATAGGGTGGCTATAAAATCTCCTATAATGCTCAAGAAAACATTGCAACACATGTTTTTATCATTAACAATAAAGCAATCTTTACCCACAGAATTCAGGATTCAGGAAAGAGTTACTGATAACTCACGCCTACTGTGAATTTTACTATATTTGATTCCTTCTTATTTTATGACTCTCATGTATCAGAGTGATTCTCTCTCACTAACAAACTCATATAGAAGTAAAGAGAGCAATTTTTGTAATGGAAGTTTCCACTGTGGCATAGGAAAAAGGTATGAGGTAAGGTTGATTTCAAGTATTAGGTGGAAAGTGTCAATGAAGCATCGGGTTTCATATATCTTGCTTTTCTAAATTTAAATTCCAAATATGCTTTTTGTCTAATATAATATGACTACCACATATAATTGAAAATGTTTACTTTCACCTTTTCATATGACAATATTATTATTCTGGGAAATTAATTTGCTTGATAGATCAGTCACAAAGTCATTGATGAATCAATAAATAACTATGAAGATATTATTGAGGTATTGGAATACAGGACTAACCAATAGTAACACATTTATATCAATCTTAAAAATGAGAATACTTCCATATCAAGATATTCAACTTTCAGATGGAGTGTGAGCCCTTTTCCAAGAAAAAGAAGAAAAAAAATGTTGAGGTCCTTATGTTATGAGTTAATCTGGATTAACTAGAGAAACAAATTTATAGACACATAAATGTTTGAGAGAACTTTATATCCAAGAATAATTGTATAATAAGAAAACATCATAATTCAGCCCAGATCAAGTCTTTAAGTCTGAAATGACCTCAAAGGCCAACACCAGTCCATACAACTCATGCAGTCATGGAATAATGCTGAATGTCGGAAGATCTCGGCCTAGTAGGTGGAAAGTCTTGTCAGTGGTGGTGGAAGCACATCTGTGCTACCACAGGTCTCCATGTGGCTTCTCCAGATCTAGGGATCTGGCTGCATCCGTGTAGTGCGATGTGGCTGATCAGCAGCAAAATGAAGCAAAGAGTGTTTTCCATCTCGTGGGAGGAACACAGAAGTTCCCAGAATCCTCAGCAGAAGACCATGTCCTCACGGAGACCTCATTTTTATGAAAACTCCCTGGCAACTGTAAGAAAGGAAAACAAAGGGAAGAGGCAAATATGAAGAATTCGAGAAGAAAAGGGCAACATTAAAACAGAACCAAATAAAATAAAAAGAATAAAAACAAATAGCTATAAAAAAACTGTATTCCCCAAAATTTGAAAACAAGAAGAAATGAATAAATTTGGTAACCAAATTTATTTGTTGCCAACGATGGAAACAAAACCAGGCAAAGACTCGACAAAAACAGAATACTTCAAAAGAATATTATTTATGAACATAGATGCAAATTTTCCCCAAAAATTCCTAGCTAATTTAATCTAATAATATATCAAAAAATATTGCAACATGATCAAGTGAGATTCATATCAGGCAGGCAAGGATGGTTTAACATTAGAAAAACGCTCAGTGCAATCCACCATGTACACCAGCGGATCTCATCCTGTGAGTTGTGACCTCTTTGGAAGTCGAATCACCCTTTCACAGGGATTGCCTACGACCATCAGAAGACATGTAAATGTTTCACAATATATAATTACATCTTGTTTTGTGATTAATAACTATGTTTTAATTATGTTCAATTTGTATATAATTGAAATACATAATGCATATCAGATATTTACAGTAGAAAAATACTGTTATGAAGTAGAGATGAAAATAATTTTATGTTTGGGGGTCACCACATAAGGAACTGTATTACACCATCGCGGCTTTAGGAAGGTTGAGAACCACTAAAATAAATAAAACAAAAAATAAGAACCACATGATCACATCAAACAACATAGAAAGGCATTTGACAATATCCAACACCCATTCCTGATAAAAAACAGTCAATAAAATAGAAATGGGAAAAGTTTCAACACAATAAAGGCCATTATGAAAAAACAATGGCCAACAACTTCATTAATGGGAAAAAATGGCACACATTTCACTTTATGTGAAAAGCAAAATAAAAAATCAAGATGGATTAAAGACCTAAATGTAAACCTCAGAACTAAAAATGATAAGTAATAAAATGTGTCTAAATTTTTGGGTTATAATGTAGGGCATAAACATACTACCAAGCATAAGAAAAAGCAACCAAAGTTTGTTTTCACACATGTGTACACACAGCAGAAAACAAAATAGATGACTAGTACCTCCTAAAATTAGGACATTTTGGTGCAAATAATGACTTCATCCAAAGACTGAAAAGAGAAATCAGACTGAGGAAAAAGAATTTTGGCTATGATATTAAAGAAAAGGAATGATAACAAAATCTATAGAAAACTACCTCACCTTAACAAGAAAAGTCATAGAATCCAATTTAAAAATGGGCAGAAGACATGAATAGAAAGTTCACCAAAGAAGACATCCTGTGCCAACAAATCTATAAAGAAATGCTCATGATCACTCTCTACCCAAGAGATCTAAATCAAAACAATAATGAGATACCACTGTATATTTGCATTGAGAGCAATGTCTGAAAAAAAGGAAGAAAATAATAAATAATGGTGTGGTAGTTACATAATTTCGTATCAACTGAAAGATATGTAAAAGTGTCAGGGTGGAGCCTTGTCCATCTACAAGGTTACAGTCTGATGGTGCCTCCTTGTAGGCATGGCTTTCTTATAAGGAGGATCCTGGGAACTTAAATCTTTCTCTCTGCCTTCCCCTTTCCGCTGGGGAGCCACTCTAGGAGCCACTCTGGGAACCACCCTGGAGATGTGTCACCTCCATTGGATTCATGGGACTTTGTACCCACCATCCTGTGATAGTCCCACATCCTGCATTATGTGTGGGTTCATCATGTGTGTAATTTATGGACTTGTGTTAGACTCATGGACTTGGACTGGACTGGAATGGGATGTTTTCTCAATATGTAAGTACTTCTCGATATAAATCTCTTTCTTTGACACATGTAAGTGTCTGCATTTTTTTTCTCTAGTTCACCTGGCCTAACACAAATGGTGAGGGTGCAAAAAATTTAGAACCTTCAAAGATTGCTAATGTGAATGCCAAACTGCACAACTACTGTGCAAAAGTGATGATATCAAGTATATTGTTAGTGTCAAAGCTTGGTTTCATAATAGAGAAAATAAGATTAATAATACCGATATAAGATACAAAATTAAGAATAAGATAATATTTGTAAAAGATTCAACCTAGTCCTTGGCATTTGTATGTGCAACACTTATTTTTTAAAAATTCTGTTACTAGAGTTTGTTTATAGGTAAATGTCATCCATTTATAAGATGAAAATCCAATAAAGAATTCCAATTAGAATAAAATAATATTATTAGATTATTAGAAACATTTATAACTATAGTTTCATTAATGAATAAGGAAGTGATTTCTATGTTAAGAATTTCAATTCAGAAAAATTTCCATGTAAAAAGCATTGCTTTAGAATATGCTGCACTTTGAGTCTCACAACCACATGTGAGACAGAAAGCAGTATGCAAAGATAATATTATAATTTCTATAACCTGATATGTGGCAGTTAAAAGTTGCTACTTACCTTGTTAGACCTTGAGAATGTGGATGTGTTTGTACATGATGGATAATTTCACCCATTTGAAAGATCCTGCAGCTGTCATTTAGTTATTCCTGTGCATAAGAATTTTCTGCATAAAAGAAAAAGAAAAAAAAACCCAACCCAGTATTCTGGAAGGTCGGGAGGAGGAGTGCCAGTTATAGTACTGCATTAGCTACAAATAATCCCACTCAATAGTAAATAAGGAGAACTTATAATAATGATGCCATAAATGTGGCACGTCAACCATGGACCATTTCAACAGAACATGCCCATCATTCAGGTTTACAATGAGCCTGCTGAGAACATGGAAGCTTTCCTTCCCTGCTCTGATTGTAGTGCATCTCATAAAATATCTGCAAATTCCACTTCTTCCTTATGAAAATTTTCTCTAACACTTACAAATGGCTCTGGAACACTCATGAATTCATAGTAAGCATGATTTACTTTCCTGACTTAATGGAAAACAGTCATTTACTAAGGTGTCAGACTTATGCTAAAGTCTGCTGATGTTGCATTTAAAAATTAATCCCATAGATTTGATTTTAAAAAAGAGGTGAAGGGAGACAACAAAGTACATAATTCAATATAAAAAAAGAATAAGTAAGTATTAAACAAAACATTTACAAAATTGATAAATTTATTGCTCCCATACAGGGGACAATTCTATATACACTCTATTACAGATTTATGTTTACAATATAACTTCATGTTAGTACACAAATAATATGACTCTTTCAATAATTTTGAGTATTTTGAGAGGAAATATTAATTGCCACTTGTCAAGTTAATAGGCTATTAGAGTTAACTTCCCTTAACATGTGTACTTTAGGTGTATTAATGATGCTTAATAATTTAAAATTATATCGCATACTGTGAACTGAAACAATACTATTGACTCTGTGGAAGAACCAGATTGCAAATCAGCTTAATAAAGTATTTTCTTTAGGAAAGGAAACACACAAATGCATGTTTATAGAATGACGCTCATAGAATATTTTACTTTGCGTTGCATCTTCCTTGAATTTCTTCTAGATGTTCAATAGCTTTTGCATTCAAACTCACTGCTATTAAATATGTGACTCATAGCCACAAGATAGGACAGGGTGAAACTGCCTTCTGGGCTCCTGAAATGAACTTTGTATGGCAGTCGAAAGCCTCCTTTTTCTCCTGCAGAATAGCTTGTGTTTTCAAACCGCTGACCTTGAGGTTAGCACACTAACATTTAACTCACTAAATCAACAGGACTCTTGCTTTTTTTTTTTTTTTTTGGTGTAAGATCTATTAAAAGGGCCTATTTTACTTTTAAGAAATGGTTGTTTATATAATATGAAGTACAGAAAACCAAACCTGTTATCATTGGGTTAATTTTGATCCATAGCAATCCTACCAGTGTAGAACTTCTTCTTAGGTTTCTGAGAGTGAAATCTCTCTGGAGCAGACAGTCTCATTTTTCTCCCATGGAGCAGCGGGTGCATTTGAATTGAAGACCTTGCAGTAAGCAGCCCACTTGTGGAATAGTGCACTTGATTTCAGAGGAATATAGGTATCTTAAAAGAAGAGAACACCATCAGATCCCCCACCTGGAGGAAGACTGTGTTTTGCCTAGATTACAATAGCCCTTTGTGTCACTGTAGACATTGTATACTTCCTTTTTGTTACTGGAAGACATTAAATTCTTTCCTGGGACAAAAGTGAATACATTGTTAGAGATAATGAGTGATGGAGTCAAAGTGTGAATGTACATACAAACTGATTCAATCAGTTAGGAATTTGGACAATTTATCTAGTGCATCACATTATTTAGCTATGAAATATTTTCTACCTTAAATATTTCATTAATGATTATATCTATCTATCTATCTATCTATCTATCTATCTATCTATCTATCTATCTTTATATATATATATCCAAATCCAGTGCCATCAAGTGAATTCTTTTTCTATGCAATCCCTCATAAGATTCTGAGACTGTTTAAGGGAGTAGAAAGCTCAAGTCATTCTTCTGAGGAATGGTTTTGAACTGAGTCCATGTGGATTGAAGCCCAACATACACACATTACACCACCAGGGCATGTGTGTGTAAGTATGCTGCAAACATGGTTTCCCATGAGTTGGAATTGATATAATAGCAATTAAAAAGAACAAATACCCATTTCAATAACAGAATGAGTTACCACATGTAAAAGGTATCAGCTTAATGAAGTTCAATTACATCTGTAACCTTATTTTTAATTTAGAACAATGTAGGCATCAGTATAAATGCTGACAGATTCTGTCTAGCCACTGCATACTGGCAAAGAACTAAGGATTTCATTTTTTAAAAACAGTCATAACTCCATTAATTGAGGAATTGTTGAGTTGTTTTTCTGTGTTAGATTCTGAAAGGCATTCTGATACACAGTAACAATTAGAAATTTCTAGCTTTCTGAAAATGGTGGAGAATATAAAATAAACAGAATGTGACTTCATGATCATAGGATAATAGATGCATTTAAATTATGATGCTGACAAAGTATTTGGAAAGTGCCATTGACTTTCAAAGAACAAACATATCTGTCTTGGAAGAACCACAGCCAGAATACTCCTTAGAAGCAAGGATGCTGAGACTTTGTTTCACATACTTTGAATCTGTTATCACAGAGATCAGTCCCTGGAAAAGGATATTATATTAGACAGGGTTCTCTAGAGAAACAAAACCAGGGAATTTATAGTTTTTAATATATTTAAATAGATAACTATATACAACATAAGATATTAACAGCTAATTAGACTATAGAGCAGTGCAAATGGCTCAGTACAACTCCCTTTCATGAGACATCTAATACACTGGCAGTCCTTCAAGTCTTGAGGGCCGCTGGGTACAAGTCAAGGAAACAGAGTGCTGAGTCTTCTGTAAGGCAATGCAGGCAACCTGGCCACAGGCACAAAACGTAAAGCAAGTCACCAACAGTCAGCCAGATGATGGGCCCAACAGTCCCCAGCTCAAGCGATGCTTACTCCACTAACATATCTCTGAAGGAACCTCAAACTATGGTGACACAGTGCATGGATTATGTGTCCCACAGATAGTGTAGCTCGCAAGTTGAGGCAGAGAACCAGTTAAATCACACTGGTATGATTATTGAAGAGCAAGAGACAAGAAAGGCAAGACTCTCTGAGCCATTTATCTCTACACTCTTCAATTAATTTCCACATGTGTTCATTGGACAGGGTGGCATAATAAACCTATCTATCATAGATATCATGTCCAAGTAGAAAGACCTCAAAAAGGAGGAAGATACTGGAGAAGACAGACTGGCGATGTGTTCAAACAAATGATGTGGTGATGGTGCATCCTTCCTTTGTACACAGGGTCTGTAGGATCAGGAACCTACTTGATGGCACCAAAGACCAACAGATAATTGATGACCAAAGTGCTGCAAGGAAAAAAAAAATGGCAATTGGTTGAGCTCCGGTGACTTAGTGGTTGAGTGCGGGACTGCGGCCCACTGGCTTGGTGGTTCAAATCTAGCAGCAGCTCTCCAGGAGCAAAGCTGGGCCTTCCACTTCCACCAGAAGGCAGTGATGCAAAAAAAACCAAACAAACAGATAAAAAAAGTAACATTTTTTCTCTTACAAAAAAAAAAAAAAACAGATAAAAGGAGTAACATTTTTTCTCTTACAAAATATTTTAAAATAGATTAGGTATGCATAAATGGCAAAAGACATATCAAACACATGAATATTACCCATGAGCAGAATTTGAGGGAGACAAAGAACTTTCTTCAGAGTCAATCAGGGAAAGAAAGTCTTTTTATTGCTTTACACATGAATTTCCAATGTGCTAAATTATAAGAAAATAAATTTGTTTGTGGAAGCTCAAAAAGAAGTAAAATTTTCAAATTTATAAATTTAAAAATTATCCTATAGATGACTATTAAAACATTAAGCAGAAATTTTATGTAAGAAATTATATTTTTTCTACAAGAGATATATTTGACTGAAAGTAGAATTAGAATTGGAAAGATAAAATGAGAAAATGATAACCATGAAATAATAAATAACCTCTGGTTTAGAAAATGCTATTATAAGCAGATAGTTATTAGATTTTTTTTTACTGAAGACAGTGCAAAATAAACCAAGATTAAGTTTCCATAAAATAAAGGACCAATTTATAGCATTGGAATGTATTGAAATAGTTATAAAATAATAATTTGTGAATATATGGTGTTTTCATATTTATTAGAGCTTGTTTCACAAAGGGAAAGGGAAAATGTTATATACATCCATATAAAATAGCCATTTACAAGGTACACTGCTAAGCTAGCACTAATAATCATAGAGTGATCGATCAATAAGATTGATTGAAACTACACACCAAGTGTAAAATTTGATATACTGATGTATAAGACAGAAAGACCACTCTGAGATTTATGGGCTTATCAGGAAAATGTCCTGACTTAGCCAAAAGTGATCATTAGGAAATGTTTTAAAAATAGAGGACAACTATCCAGTCCTCCATTTCCTGTTTTCCTTGATTACCACTATGAACATTATGATTTCACTTGAACATTTTAGATAAGCATTTCTTAACCCGATTAGTGCTTGCAATTATTTAAGATAGCATCACTATTAGAAAAAGATAGAGTGAAGTCTTGACCCCTGGAAGATCAGAATGTGATCTTAAGTGTAAAGACATTTGTTGCAGATAAAATTAGTTCTCCATAGATGCTGCTGTTAGGGTGGTTCCTACTCTATTATTCCTGTTGTTTTGAGAAAAGGAAAGCAAGGCGGCACATGGGAAGAAGAAGACCATGTGAAGACTGACCATGTGAAGACCATGTGAAGGGTTTGGAGTTTTGCTTCTCCAGGTCAAGGACTGCCTGGAGGAAACCAAAATCTAGAAGAGAAAAACCAAGATTTTCTACTGAATATTTCAGCTGGATCTGCTTACCGCCTGGAATTGCATTTAAAGTCGCCATTAACATGAAAAATAAACTTCTGCAGTTTAAGTCATGTAGTTGCAGAGTAGTACTCTTTTTCTCACTCACTGCTGTGGAGTTCATTCTGACTCAAAGTGACACTGTATGACAGGCTAGAACTGATATCATGGGTTTCTGAGACTGTTACTCTATGAAGATAGAAAGCCTCGTTTTTGTCCCAAGATCAGTTGGTGGTTTTGAACTACTGAACTTGTGATTATCAGTCCAAATACTATCTACTGTACTACAGGGGATCATAGTTTATTACTCTGGCCCTAACAAATTAATATAACCACATATTTGACCTGAACTATGAATGACCATTTTGAGGGTAAGGTTTAGAGTACTATAGATTTCTTTAATGAAAGAGAGATTTTTTTGAAAATTACTCACACAATCATTATTTATAGCAGCATATATCATTTAATTTATGATCTATGGGGTGTAATTTATCTCTCCATTAAAATTTTAAGATTTTAGTGTGCACTCACTTGAGCTTATAGAACAGTAGAAGAATGTTAGTAGAAAACTGTAGTATACATTTTAAAACTCAGATATTTTTCTTTAAGTAAAAATATGTTTTTTCTGTTTTAATTTTTTTCTGTTAATCAGGTTGTATGCTATAAATATTGCATCTATGTGAGTTGATTGACTTTACTCCATTTGTACTGTTTGATCCACAACTGGAACAAAAAGGGCAGAATTACTTTAGGGAAGAAAAATAGAGTCAAATATGAGAGTTGAAACTTAACCCTAGTACATATTCTGACATATATTGAGAAATAAGATCTTAAATATCCTAAAACAGCTCAGCATAGCTGTATGTTTTCTTCCAGATCTTAGCCTGTTGTTCATCCTCAGATTCATTTCTCCCTTTTCCTCTGCTTTGTTTAGTACACAAGACACTGAACCACAAAGACTGCATTTTCCAGACTACCTTATCATGTAGTATTATGTCTCCCTCTTCCCCAAAGAGAAAGGTGTAAGTTCTTCATCTTTGGTGCTTATAAACATGACTGCTTTAAAATATGGTCATTGATAATCTTATAAATTAATGTGTTATGGTACTAGCAAGAAGTCATAAAACTGTTCATAATTCTATTTGATTCCTTTCCTTATAGTAAAGGATAAAAGACAGAGAGATAGAGAAATGATATTAAGTGACCCTCCATCTGTAAACCAAGGAAGATCTAAAGCTACCAGAAACTAGAAGAGGTAGAAACAGACTATTCTTCAAAAGCTCAGAAAGAAACAACTTGAGAAATATCAAGATCTCAGATTCCCAGCATTTAAAAGTATGAAGTGTGGGATGGTCTATCATTTCACCAGCCCTAGAATTAGTACAGAATTTGCACCAAGATGTTACAAATTCACAAAAAAATGTGGAAATGCTATTGGAATTGAATAATGGCTAGATGCTAGAGAAAGTTTGATGTATTTTATAATAAGAACCCAGATTGAATTGAAGAGGTGGTTGCCAGATACATTGTAAGAAGATTCTAATCAATGTATAGAAAGCTATAAGGAAAGTGTTTTCTGTCATGAATAGACTATCCGTACACAAGTTGTCTTTAAGTCTGCTTCTGGCGAAGATTAAAGTGAAAAGATGATGAGGTTATCAATTGATGAAGGAAGAGTGGCGTTTTTTTAAGAAGATGGGAAAGAAGTTGTCTGATTATATTAAAATATTTTATGGAAATTAGGACTTGTAAAAAGGTACCATTAGGAGAAAAAAAAATCCCACTGTGGTGCAAAAGGTTTGTCTTCAACTACTAACGGAATGGTAGACAATTTGATCCACTGAGCAACTTTCAGTAAAATGATCTGGCAATATTCTTCTATAATGATTAAAATCTCAAAAACTCTATTGCTCTCAGGCTTCCTCTGCAACCCACAGAGTATCCATGCATCAGAATTGACTTAATAGACATATGCAGCATATGTAGTAAATAACTTTCAAGTGAAGGCAATGTTTGTAAGGTGCAGTCTGATTTCTCTTTGCTCTTACAATAAAATACAAGGGGAATAGATACGAAAAGGAAACGTGCATAAAGTGATTAGAATTGACAATTTAGAAAATTCTCATCCAACCCATATTTTTAAAATTGAAAAAGTATGCTCCAAAGGGTTTGGCAAGATAACTGTTTGCTCGGGGTATCAAGCCTTTAATTATGTATCCAACCAACCATCTCAGTACACCTGCTGCCAGCTTAGTTTCAAGGAATGTGGGATGACTCGAAAGAAGTCTACAGGTAGGAAAAGGGCTGAAAGATCTAATCCATTGAGAAAAGGATGATTTTTAAGGGCAGATCAGAAGGAGAAATCTCAGGGAAGTACTGTTGCTGAAGAATAATCTCAATTAAATGATATTTACCGCAGGGCTGAAGTTATAAACATTGTTGTTGTGAGGTGCCATTGAGTCAGTTCCAAGTCACAACGACCCTATCCATGCACAACAGAGTGAAACACTACCCAGGCCTGAGCCACCCTCACAACTGCCCTTATCTTTAAGTCTCTTGTTATTGCCACGGTGATATTCCACCATGTAGTTGGGCTTTCTCTTTTTCACCGCTCCTCTTCTTTACCACATGTGATGTACTGCTCCAGGGACTGGTTTCTGTTGATAATATGTCCATGAACGGTAAGACAAAGTCCTAACACCTCAGCTGTATTCACTCTGAGACAGATTTGATTTTTCTTTTAGTAGTATGTTCTGCTTGAAGATTGTTCACCAAGACTGCAGTTCAAATGCATTATTTTACCTTAGGGCTTCATTACATAATGCCCGACTCTCACATGCTGTGACAATTATGAGGGAGCAGAGTCTAGCCTGTCAATCACAGTCAATAATGTGGCCTCTCTCTGGGCCTGCCCTTCTCCTGAGGGTACTGGAAACTCCTGTCTTCCTCCCTAGAGGTAGACGCACATAGTCTGCTACACATTCATAATGAAAAGCCAGATGGAGCGAGGCAGACTTCCCTACAAACACTGAGGTGCTCCCACCCCCATTGGATCCCCAAGACTTTCCACTAACTGGCCTGTGATATTCTTGCATTCAGTGTCGTTACATGTGTTGTGTGAGTCTGAAGAGGAACGTATAGACTGGTATCCAGCACCTGGGCTGATATTGGACTCATGGACTTGATATGGACGGGCCCGAGATGTTTTCTTAATACACACTTACTCTTTATATAAAGACATGAGTGTTTATGAATTTGTTTCTTTTGTCAATCTAGACTAACACATTATGGTACCAGAAACAGGGTACTAGAGAAACAAATTGTAAAGGTGGGAGAGTGAAGGCTTGTTTGACCTCTGCCTCATGATAGTTTTCCTTCTAGTCAGAAGTCAGAAAGGCCAAGCCATTTATTGGATTTTTTTCTGGGAATAATATGGGAAATTAACATTTTGATTATTTTGTTTGGTTGTTTTCTTTGGTTATTCCTGTGTGAAATGGTGAAAATAAATGTGATTACTGTGTATTTTGAGCTCAGGGGACTAAATTGCTCCTTGAGTGTCTCACAGACCATGTTACTTAGTGGAAATGACTGACAAAAGTTCAAAATGACTTACAGAAAGCCCTCTATTGGTGCCAAAGGCCATATTTTATATCATGGGATGCTTTAGATAAGAATAAAGTTAGGAGAGATAAGGATAGAATTTTGTTGTTTTATGATTGAGTTTAGGGTGTGGCTGTACTAGGTTTTAATTATTTTCTTTGAGCTATTGTTGATATAATCATTTAGAGAACTGATTTTGGGGAAGTATGAACATAGTTTGTAAACCCACTTTTCTTTAAACATTAAAAGTGGATCCTTCAATGCATTTAGGACAAGCCTACTGAGAAAGATCTGAAAAGGTAGGCTCCACTCAATGTCTTGATTGTTCAGGACACTCAAAGATGGAGAACTTTTTTCAAGGGCTGTTGGCAGATTGAAGGGAAAGAAGTGGAGGAAATTATTTTTTGAAGCTTGAAGTAGTGGTTTGGTCAGAAACTAAAAAAAAAAGTCATGCAGAACCTCTCCTCTGTAGGACTGAAGGTTAAAGGGGACTATGGGCAAGCGGAAATGCTTGTTAGGTGACCACCTAAATCCACTTGTTGAGTAAAATTGAGAGAAATGCAGCAATAAAGAGATAGATTGAGTTGCATCACTCACACCCATAGACCTGGCTGGATTGCAGAGATTACAGTAGATGAGAGGGAGCTGACTAGTCTAAATATCATGATCTAGAATGAGGAGGCTAGGGTTGAGAGAATTTGTGAAGGGAACCATGGTATAGGATTGAGGTGACCAATCATGACTGTTAAGTAAGGCTAAGTGAGGCAGCCCACATTGAGTTGACCAGAATCCCACCAAATAGAACATTTTAAAGCCTGTGAACTGCTGCATAGTGCTGCAAATTTTATGAAGGGCCTTTCTTGATTTGACTTTGCTTATGGATATAGACTTCATGAGATTCTTCACATCACCAATTAAGTGGATGGTATAGAAAATGGGACAGATAGAGTTATGAAGTATCTGGCTTACAAATTTTTATACCTGGGGACATAAATTCATAGGAGTATGGTGTCTACGTGGAATCTTGTGAAGGAAGAGAGAAGGAGACAGGCCTTGAAAAGCCATTTATCTTGTTTTCCTCTAATCAGACTATGACCCAATTAACCCACATGTTCCTATGGGCTGCATTGGAACAATAAATGTAACTATCACAGAAGACTACAATCATTGATCTTTGACAGCATGTCTTCCTCACTTTCAACAAATAAGGTGTATAATCAGCATCTCACGGATTGTTAATAAGCCATCCTACAATCCTGATGCCACATTCTTCTTCATATAAACTAGTTTCTCTGATGATTCTCTCAGCCTACAAATTGATCAAGTATGGTGAGAAGATGCAAGCTTGCTGTGCACCTTTCTTGACTTTAAATCATAGAATATTCCCTTGTTCTGTTTATAAAACATCTTCTTGATCCGCGTACTAATTCTGCATGACCATAATGAAGTGTTCTGGAATGATAGGCTTAATGAATTGCAACTCAATGCAAAGAAGAAAACACAAATCTCCACAATTGGACAAATAGATAGCATCAGGGTAAATGGATAAAAGATTGAATTTGCTAAAGATTTTGTCTTGTTTGGATTCACGAT
Source organism: Nesogale talazaci (assembly GCA_004026705.1). Taxonomy (NCBI): domain Eukaryota; kingdom Metazoa; phylum Chordata; class Mammalia; order Afrosoricida; family Tenrecidae; genus Nesogale; species Nesogale talazaci. The sequence goes on along the minus strand of PVJH01014780.1, from coordinate 28,979 downwards.
CAATGCTTGTGGAAACAGCCATCACGAGAGCAAACTATACATCATACAGGTAATTCTGTTGCAGAAGACCTACTCAAAGTGTGGAAAACCTAAATCACTTTGAGTCAAACATGCACCTAACTCACACCATGATAATTTCAATGTCATCATATGCAGGAAGACCTAAAGGAAGAATTCACTCAGCATATTTGAATTCAAAGAACTCAAGAAAAAATCAGACTTCAAAATTTTGAAAGCTTCTATAGCTAAAATATTGAAAGATGTGGGAAGCATTAAGAGAAGATGGAAGAATACAGAGTCACTGTACCGCAAAATATCAGTGGTGCTGAAAGGAAGAAGCTCAAATGCACTGAATGCATTAGTGAAAAAACAGGTTCCAGAAATGGATGAAATACCCACTCCAATATTTAAGTAAGCTGAAGAAGCACTCACCGTACCTACTTACCTATATTAGGAAAATTGGAAGACAGTTACTTGGTCAACTGACTGGAAGAGATCCATAATTTTGCTCCTTCCAAAGAAAGGGGACTCAACAAATGCTCAAACTATAGAATGATATCATTGGCATCTCACACAAGTACATTTTTTCTTAACATCATTCAATGATGGCTGCAGAAGTATATTGACAGGAACTCCCAGAAGTTCAGGTTGGATTCAGAAGAGGACACGGGAAAAGAGGTATCACACTAATGTCATCTGGAATGTGGCTCAAAGTAGAGATGGATGTTTACTTGTGATATTTGAATATGCAGCGGCCTTATTGTGGACCATATAAGCTTGTGAATAACCTTGAGAAGAATGGGAAATCTGGACACTTCATTGTGCTCATTCAAAACTTGTTTGTGGATCAAGGGGTCAAAAGAACAGCCAGTGCACAGAGAGGATCGTATGGCCAACCCAACTATGAAACACAGCGTCCCTGAATAACCCAAGCCCCTACGGAGACAACAGTGGAGAAGCAGGATTGGGATTGTACCTGGTCTGACCCCACCACACCAAGACAAAACACTAAAGGTGTGCAGGAGACCAGCAGGGGGAGCAGAGCATGGAGTTTCTGAGGGAGTGTCAAGGATATACTTTAGGACCAGGTGTGGCATCCCATCAGACTAAATCTGGGGACACTCCTGGAGGTCAATGAACAGACCTTGAACTCTTTACAGGTTTTTCCTTTTGTTATTATTATTATTTTTATTTTATGCTTATCTATACATTTTTCTGGACTTTTTTGTTGCTATCATTTTGCTTTCCTTTGTCACTTCATCTTGTGATTCAGTTTTTTTGTACATATTATTGTCTCTGCAAGTCTACCAAGATAAAATAGATGGGATAAAACAATGGGAATGATGGTTTCAAGGGGACATGGGAGATGAAAAAATAAGGTAAAGGTGGTGGTGTTGACCAATCCATGGATAAGGGAACAAGAGTGATCCAAAATCTGTGAGTAGGTGGGTGTGAGAGGCCTGATAGGGATTGATCAAGAGCAATGTAACAAAGAGAAATTACTGAAACCCAAAAGAGGTCTGAGCATGATAGTGGGAAAAGAGGAAAGTAAAAGGAAAGAAAGGAAAGAACTGTGAAGCAAAGGGCATTTATAAAGGTCTAAATACAGGCATGTACATAGGTGAATATATTTATATATGGTGATAGGGAAATAGGTCAATGTGCATATACTTATAGGGTTAGTATTAAGACAACAGATGGACATTGGGCCTCCACTCAAGAACTTCCACAATGGAAGAACATTTTGTTCTATTAAATTGACATTTTACAATGCTCACCTTCCCAACATGATCACTGAAGACAAATGTGTACACCAGCAAAAGTGGTGAAAAAAGCTGATGGTGCTGGGCTATCAAAATTTATAGTGTCTGGGGTCTTAAAGGCTTGTAAATAAGCAAGCAACCATCTTGCTCAGAGGCAAGAAGGGCCACATGGAAGAAGTACACCAGTCTGTGTGACCACAAGGTGTCAAAAGGATCAGATAGGAGACATCAAAAACTAAAAATTATATCATTATAAATGAGGGGAAGTATTGATTTGGGACCCAAATTCCATCTGTAGGTGAAGCAACATCACCTTACAGAAAGGTCATGGGGTGGGGAGGTGGGGAGAGATGAGCCAGTCAGGGTACAGTGTAGCAACAATGAAACATGCAACTTTCTTCTAGTTCTTCAGTACTTCCTCCCTCCCACTATCATGATCCCTATTCTACTTTACAAATCTGGCTAGACCACAGGATGATGTGCACTGGTACATATAGGAACCAGAAACATGGGAATAAAGGATAGATTATCCCTTCTGGACCAGTGCTGGACATGGTGATACCGGAAGAGTAGATGGAGTAGAAAGGGGATACTGATTACAAGTATCTACATATAACCACCTCCCTGGGGTATGGACAATAGGAAAGTGGGCGAAGGGATATATCAGTCAGTGTATGATATGACAAAATAATAATTTATAAATTATCAGGGGTTCATGAGGGAGGTGGGAGTGGGGAGGGAAGGGAAATATGAGGAGTTGATACCAAGGGATTGAGTAGAAAGCAAATGTTTTGAGAATGATGATAGCAACAATTGTTGTTTTGCATAAAATGGATGTATGTATGGATTGTAGTAAAAGTAGTATGAACCCCCAATAAAAAAATATTTTTTTTAAAAAAGGAAGGATCTGCATCAGTTTTGTATTCACTCATTGTACTTGTTCAATTGGTATGGCGAGAAAATCATCAGAAAAATGGAATTAGATGAAGAAGAATGTGGCATCAGGAACGGAGGAAGCCTTATTAGCAACTGACAATATGCAAATAACACAAACTTCCCTGCTAAAAGGGAGAAGAACTTAAAGCACTTGCCAATGAAAATTTCAGTATCAATTACAACTAATTTAAGGAAGACCAAATTCTCACAAATGGACAAATTGGAAACATCATGATAAACGGAGAAAAGGTTTGTCAAGATTTTTTCTTATGTGGATCAATAATCAATGCTCACAGAAACAGTAGTCATCAGATCAAAAGCAGCATTGCACTAGGTAAACCTGCTTCACAAGACCTCTTTCTTGACAATCAAGGATGACACTTTGACCTGACCCATGTGCCTGACCCAAGCCACAGTATTCTTCATTGCATCATATGCAAGGGGAAGTTGAACATCGAATAAGAAAGACTGTAGAAGAATCAATACTTTTGAATTATGGTGCTGGAGAAGAATACTGACAGTCCAGTGGACTTCTAAAAGCACAATCTGGTCTCTATTGTGAGAAGTAACATCTGAGTGTTCCTTAGATGCATGGATGGCAAGACTTCATCTTACATATTTTGGGCATATTTTCAGGAGGGATCATTCCTTGAGGAGGTGCTTGGTAAAGTAGCAGGGTACAAAAGAGAAGAATGCCTTCAACGAGATGGATTGACATAGTAACTGCACCAATGGCTTCAGATGTAAGGGCGATTCTGAGGCTGAAACAGGACAGGGATGTGTTTCATTCTGTTGTGCATAGGGTCACTATAGGGCAGCACATGACAGGAACATCACATGCATTTGAACATGGGACATCATATAAGGAATACCTAAGAAGAATTTATTTGTTTAATTATGGTGTTGTAAAAGAATATTGAAGTACCATGGCTTCCCAAGAGAACTAAGAAATGTGACTTGGAAGAAGCACAGACAGAATGCTTCTTACAGACAAAGATGACGAATCTTTGTTTTGCATTATTTAGACTTGTTGTCAGGGAAACCAGTTCTCAAGAAGGATAGCAGACTTGGTAAAATATAAAGGCAGAAAAAGAGTGGGAGGTCCAACACAAGATGAAACAGCACAGTGACTATAATCAGGTACTCAAACAGAAGAAGAATTTTGAGGCATATCCAGGACGGGACAAGAGTTTTTTCTGTTGTACAAAGGGTTACTCTGAGTCAAAACTGACTCAAAGGCACATAGCAACAGCCACAATATGTTCATTTGATGATTTCTATTACAAATACATATCCATAAACTTAAGACCACTTTCCAGAACCCCCCTGCAGACATCAACTACATTAATATGGTGGCTGGTCATACCTGGCTTACTCTGGTTTCTCTGTTGCCACAAGACAGGAGTCTGGCATGCCTCCATGCTCCAACCTTCTTTATCTATTTGGACATCATTTTTTTTCTTAGATGGCATTCTATTTGTATGCAGGGTTTGAGATTTTGCTGTAATAGTCAGACAGAACCCACAAACATGGAAAATTACAGAGGACTAAGTTAATTGGTTATCATCAATCAACATCAGTGAATAGTGAGGCTACAGTCATTTGTCTGTAGCAACACCTCTCCTCAGTCTCTCTGTCACAAGGTCCCAGGGCTTTTGCCTTTTGGGTTTAGGAAGACAACTCAAGTATTCTCTGAGTCCCAAGGCCAGAGATTCTAGTACATCTGATCCCAGCAGCCTACTACACTAAAGACAGACATCTTTGTGTTATTCTTTCTAAGGTTCCTGCCATATATTTCGCTGTCCCAGATGACTCTGGGAAATGGATTTGATGGAAGTGTGCTTTTATTTTGGAAGATCACATACTGAAGGAAAATGAAGAATTTTGTCTTAAATCACCCCCTCTATTAAAGTATAAACATGTTTCCAAGGAAACAAAGGAAATGATTTACACCCTCTATTAAGGTCAAGACTTAGTCTCACCTTATAACAGAAAAGTCCTGTCCATCCAAATTGGAATCATAGCCATGGACATATAGTTCAGAATTACAATGCATCACATGTGATTATGACTAGATGTGTCATATTAATTATTCTCCTATAGTCACTATGAGATGGAATCAATTCAGTGGCCATGGGTTTGGCTTTTGAACTTACATTTCATACTGTCATGTGTAACTCATGCAACTATGGTTCCTTTTTCAAGTAATAGGAATGTTCAAGAAAAGAAAGAAAGAAAAATTTGGAGCATACATATATCATTGTTTGGTCATGTGTATAACTTTGATGATAAGGCACAAAAGAATATAAGCTATCTAGTTTGGTGAATCCAAGTTTAAATAAAATTTATGTAGATATAATAACTAAGAATGAAAGGAGTAGGTAATAAATATTTAGTAACTTATTAAACTGCTTCAGTCATTTTAGAAAATATTCCATAATGTGTTGAATTGACAATTATGCTATTGATGCTACTTTTTTCTAGGCTATTGTTTATGAGGCTACATTTAATTTGTTCTATACTTGTTTCCACAGCAAGAGATTCTTGAATGGACAGTGTATAGTCTCAGCTACAAGTTTAACATAAACAACTATTTTTCATTTTATAACTCTTTGATCATAAGACCTACAAGTCCATCAAGTTAACACCTGCAGTGTTGAGTAGAAACTCTACCTGACTTGAGTTAATGGGGTCACTTCTATATTCTCACTTTAGTTCTCAAACTTTTAGATTCTGAATGAGATACCCTGAGAGTATACACTGAAATACATTATAGCCACACATATGTACACTACCAACATTTGACTCTGCATGAGGGGTTCATTTTAAACTAATAAATCTCTTGCAAATGAGCTCATTGTTTCATTCCCCCCACTCTTCCAAGTGTATGCAGTTTTATTTTTTTCAGTAATGATATGTATGAGATAACATAGCAAAAATATGGCACACGGTAAGTCCACTAATGGATGTTCTGGCACAAATTTTTCATCCAGAGAAGGCAAAGTCAAATTTGAAATATATATTTATTCTCATGATGAAAAAAAAAACCTATTGCTTTATCCCTAAGAAAAGGCATCAAACGTTATCTCCAAATCTGTTGATAGATGAAACATGTAGTAACTAGACCAGTGCTAATAATGGAGAAGTTTTATATGCAAACCTATGTAAATCCTATATTCTTTCCTACATGACTTTTTGGAACATGACCCTATTGAGAAGGCAGTGTATTTGAATTACTATATTGACTGATACAGTAATGTCTCTTCTGCAATATTCATCAATACATTTCAATATACATCCTTGTCATACCTTTTAATATATATTATGTATATAACAAATAACTAGGTTCTGACTTGATTTTCTGCTCATGGTCAGGTATCTCTTCACTACTGTCATCTTATAATTCTCTAAACTGAGCTGTAGTTGTGTTGACATTATAAAACTGAGCATGAAAATTCAACTGTATAAAACTGCATTTAAGACAAGATTTTTCTTTCTCAGTTAGCTAGTTCTAACGGTTTCTCTTTGATGTTGTGTCTACTAAATAAGACAAGATGTAGGAGTAGGTATTTGTGATATTATTTATTTTTGTTTATTATAATTATCTGTTTATTATTATTATTTATGTTTATTATTGGTTGCTGCTAATGGCCATCATTAAGATGTGTGCCTAAGGCCCAATATGTGATGAGAGGAACTGGGCAGAGGGTCTGCATTTGATTATTCAAGTGGAAATTTCCAAAGACCCTAAGTAGCATCCCAATTTATGTCACACCAGTGTCCATTATTATTAGGATCCAGTGGAATGGTTCCTAAGCTACAAGTAGAGCAGCTACAGAGTACTCTTTTTCTCCAGTTTCCACAAAAACTATCAACCTTGAGGTTTTCCCAGTAAATGAAACAGTACAATACTATCTAAAATTCAACTGTACCTAAACTGTACTAGAAATTGGTTTCTCTTTATTGAAAATCATTATAAAGGATAGCAAATTGTCTTTCTCTACATATGCATGAGCAACCATTAGAGAAACCACCAATGTGTTTTCCCCTACACCTTCTCAGGCTTTTCTGCCTGTAGTATGGTATGCAAGGGTCTTATTTAAGCACAAAATAAGGCTGCCGCTTCCTTCCTACAAAGTTAAATAATAGAATGTCTATATAGGTAGGGATTACTAAGCAGAATAAACATAGTACATAAACCTCACTCTTATTATTTAATTATTTGGACCAGTTTCCCAATAGGGTGTGCTAGTTAAGTTTCATAATCTTAACCATATTGATTGTATGTCACTATTAATTCCAGTATGTTATAAAACAATCGGCTGATTTGCTCAGATCTATTTTATGTGCTATAGCAAATATTACAAAGCCTGAAGTCCAAATAAGTATACAAAAATTACAAATGCATCCTAAAATAATTTTATATGCAATCATTCATTTTCTAACACAGGATTCTTTCACATAAAGGAAGCAAGGAATACCACTCAAGATTGTGGAAGCCAAACCTTTACAGCGCCCGCCATTACAAGATGGCGCCTGGCCGCACCCTGACTCTTAGCCTGTAGGTGGTAAACAAGTAGCACTGCGCATGCTCGAGTATATCTGGTGATGCAATAGAGCCTCTGCACCAATCGCATAGAGCCACGCCTAAAATAGGCTATAAAAGCTTTGGGTTTCTCCTCCTCGGGGTTCCTCCTTCGCTGACCTCCTGAA
>PVJH01014780.1:0-21467 GCA_004026705.1 Nesogale talazaci | reverse complement strand
AAGATAAAAAGGAAACAGTTGTGCATGTATCTTTTGTTTCTTAATAAAAAAGGCAAACTAGTTTCTTCAGAGTGGATAAAGTTTCTTCTGCTTTTTATGGCAAGCAAGGTTCAGAAGAACTTGAGGGTTCAAGTAACTGAGCTTGAAAATATGTTTATTTTTGCATCTCCTTCTCCTTTTAATAAATTCAATTTATTAAAATCTGGCTTCAATCCTGTTTTAGTCTGGGTAAACTAAAGAAACAAATAAATAGACTCACATATGAATATAAGGAAAAGTTTTATGTACAAGAGGAACAGGACATTGAGAAAGCATCCCAGCCTGGTCCAGTTCATAAGCCTGATAGTAACAGATATGACTGATATCAGTCTATAAAGTCTCCTCCCGACTCACGAAGTCACAGGCTAGTGGATGCAGAGTCCGGGTGGGGACAGGGGTCTCCCCATGGCTCCTCACTTCCAGGGCTCAGGGTCCAACAACAGCATCCAGTGGTGGTAGAAACACCTCAGGGCTGGCAGGGGTCTCCATGTGGCATCTCTGACTTCAAAGGTCTGGTTCCATCAGGCTAAGTCCGTGTGGCTCCTCCTCTTCCTCCTCCAGCTCCTGGGATGCTGCCATCTTGTCTTGTCTGCAGTTTGTTGTCTCTGAGACTAACTCCCAACAACTGTGGAGATAGCTTCTCATCTCCATGAGGGAAATATCACAAGATATCCCATAAGTCTCATGAGAAAGCCATGCCCACCCAGAGGCCTCATTGGCTACTCAATGGCTACCTCCAGATTAACAGGCCAGACTCCAACTCTACATCTCACTCATGAAGTTAACAAAAGCACTTGACCACCATAAATCCCCACCTGATTATATATGTATTCATTCAAAAATGCCTCAATACCATGTGTTTTAAATATAACAGTGAATGAAGCAAACAATAATCCCCCATTGTTATGGTTAGATTTTAATAGGGAAGGGACTTGCATAATAAATAAACTATACATGTGTCAAGTATGATTGATTCTAAGGAAAAAAGTATTTAATAGGACTCTACATAAAACATACCCTTGAAAAAGATATTTCTATTTAGATGAGTGCCTAAAGAGGGCTCAAATTAAGAAAGTAGCATAAAGGTGTGAAGGTAAAATCTATATGAATATCAGATAAGTGTACAATATTAGCAAGAAAGTCAATGCAGTTGAGGTGGAGAGTAGGCTTTAAAAAGTCAATTTCAAATTTAATTGGAGCATATTTTAATATCTGAAAAACATTTTATTAAAGGTTTTATTAAAATAGACATAATTTTTATTAAAAATAGACATAAATGCATGTCTACTTGCACATTTAGAGTGAGAAATTTGTGGTAAAGCCTTTGTCTTGGACTAGTAGTAGAAGGCAAGGTCATGCTGAATAGTTGGACAAAACTGAAATAAAAACACCAGGGTTCAGAGGAGTTTGTAGCATATCAATTAGCCTTTCTTCAGAAAAGAGAGAGAGGTCTGACTTGAGCACTTTAAAGAGCTATTATACTTCCTTGAAGTTAGGTTTGTCATATATTTTGCATTGCTCCTGGAACAGTAGCAATATTAATAGATAATATTTATAGGATATTAGTATGGATAGTCAAATTGTAGACAGTTTGCTATATTGACTCACTTAATTTACTCAGTCTATATAAGGCCATCCCCTTTAAAACATTTGGGAAGCAAAAAGTTTTGTGGATTTACTGAGGATTCCAGCTAATAACAGGCATTCTGTTGGTGCATAGATAAGTGTTCATTTGCTGACCAAAACGCTAGCCCTAGATATGAAAGACCTGGCAAAATCTTCTCATAAAAGTAACAGCCTGGAACATCTTATGGGGTAGGTCTAAACTATCTCATGAGGTTGCACTCAATGACAATGTGTTAGTCCAGGTAGACTAGAGAAAAAAGTTCATAGACACGTATATGGATATAAGGGTAAAGTTTATATACAAGAGCCATCGAACATTGAGAAAGATTCCCAGCCCAATCCAATTCAAAGTCATAAGTCCGATATTAGCCCATATGCCCAATACCAGTCTATAAAATCTCCTTCCAACTCACAAAGTCACAGACCAGTGGGTTCAGAATCCTGGCACTGGCAGGGGTCTCCCCATGGCTCCTCGTTCCCAGGGCTCAGGGTCCATCAACAGTATCCAGTGTTGGTAGAAACAATTCAGCTCTGGCAGGGGTCTCCATGTGGCTTCTCCAGCTTCAGAGGTCTGATTCCATCAAGGTAAGGCCATGTGGCTTCTCCTCCGGCTCCTCCAGCTCCTCGGAGGCTGCCGTCTTGTCTTGTCAGTAGTTTATCATCTCAGAGACTGACTCCTGACAGCTGGGGAAATGGCCTCTCATTTCCACAAGGGCAATATTGTGAGATTTCCCAGAAGTCTCAGGAGAAAGCCACACTCACACAGAGTCCCCCTTGTCTCCTCAATGGCTATCTCCAGATTAACAGACTAGACTCCACCCCTACATCTCAATCATGTAATTGACATCTCAAATATATGAGCACCACAGACAATAACAAAAATTTGATAATCAACAAATGGCTGTGCGGATTAAAATTTTATCTAAAAAGACACCAAAACTCTGTGCCTTTGCCATTAAAACATACTTAAAAACTGTGACTTTCTTTGGGCTTTGAATAAACCAATAAAGAGCTAAATAGTACATAAAATATATAGTTGGATGATAAACCAAGAGATTTAAATTATTGGCATGGGATTACGTACAGTGAAAATTCTACTTTAAAAATCAGAAAATTGAAAGAAATTAAAGACAAGAAGATGACTTTGTGCTTTCATATTATAGTGGGTTTGAGAGTGAGCACAGTGCATTGGAAAACACATGCATGGTAAAGGTGTGCCAAATTTCAATATTCAACAAAGATGTTAAGGATTTGTGATACAGACCCCAAATATTAATTGCCACTCCAAGATGAGAACTGATTTTTGCAAGATTGTTTTTGATTTGTACTTTTCGAGCTAATTGGTCTTTACTTCAAATTGTTTAGCATTTATAGTGATGTCTTATTTTGTTATGTGAACACCATAAACAAATACCTGATTTATACATAATTTCCTAAGTCTTATGGTCTTTTATATTTTATGTGAGGGGATATATGTTATTTATATAATGTGTGGAATATTGAATTTTTCTAGCTCATTAGTATGTTTGTAGTTTTTTTAATGAACATATGCAACACAATTCCTCATTTTGCTTCATTCGAGAGACAAATCTCACACTCACAGGGAAAACTAGACTGAGAGTCAAAGAGTGGCAAGAAATGTACCAAGCAAATGGCATCCAAATAAAAGCAGGGGTGGCAATACAATTCTCTGCCAAAATATATCTTAAGGTATATGATATATTGAAAGATAAGAAAGGACAGCATATGTGTTTGAGGGATCAGTAGAGCAAGAACCCATAAACATAATACACATATATGCTCCTAAAGAAAGAGCTCAGTATTTGAGAACTATATTCTTAAAGCAATGAAATGAAAAAAATCACAGGATCAAAAATTACAGTGGGCAATTTTAATACACTGTTCTCATAGAACGACAGATCAGTAGATAAGGAACTCAATGAAACAAAAAATGACCTGAACAACACAATCAAATAACTTGGCCTGATAGACATATTCATACCTCTTGAACCAACAGCAAAAAAAAATACACATTCTTTTCCCAGTGCACATGGTTCACACTTAAAAATAGACTGGGCTGGGACACAAGAAAAACTTAAGAAAATTCATACAGCTAGAGGTCATTTTGAACCTCCCTTATCACAGTGCCATAAAGTTGGAAATGTATAATAGAAAGACAGGAAAAAAAAGAGATAAACATTAGGAGACTTAATAACACATTTCTCCAAAACCAAGGGATATTAGCCCAAATTAGTGAGGAAACTAAAACGTGCCTAGAACCCAATGAGAATGACAATACAACATATCATACACATCCATAAAAACAGTGATGAATCCAAGAAACAATGTGTGCACAGATCGGGAAGACTTTATACTGAGTGAAGCTAGTCAAGCACAAAGGACAAATATTATATGATTCCAATGTCATAGGAAAAAAAGCAGAACAAGCTCATGCTCAAACTTGCATTCCATCCAGTCTTCTGGTGGGAGACCAGACAGCCTGGGAACGAGCTGAACCAGTGCCAGTAAACCACACACTATCCACTTCAGGTAAGTATAGTGTAGGCCACTTGGCAGGAGGGCATCTTCCAGGAGCAGGGATTCAATGGTCAATTGTTGGAAGATAAAGTCAGCGATGCTGTCTGCTACATCTGGGGTGAGGTCCCATGAAGAGGGAGGTGGCCCTGTCAGATTGATGTGTCTTACTGATAGAAGGGGCAGCATAGGAGAGGGAAGAGGAAATGGTTAAGTTAGGGTAAACATAGATGCATGTCTATTGTGCGGAGGGAAGAGAGGGCTGACTGCCAAGTGTGGGGGAGGTGAGTCTCAGAATTCCCTTGGGATCATTAAATAGGGAACATCTTTAGTGGCATGAAGTTCACCTACGGAGTCTGGGAGCATCCCAGCAACCCAGGTTGGATGCAGCAGAACTCTGAGACATTGATTCCTGGATCTGCAGGGTTCACATCATGCTCCAGAGGCTTCCAAGTAAGACCCCAAAATGGTACTCCACTGGGTGAACTGGACTCTTCCCCAGACACATGTTTTGTCTAACAACTTAAGTTGGAAAATACACATTGTCTGATGTAGAAGATGACTGTTATCCCAATTGTGGTATACTGTTGACTGACAAACAAACAATGCCTGAGTACATCAATGCCCTCCATGCTCTTTTAAGACAGATTATCAGGGCAATCCTGTGATGAACATTCTGTTGCAATTTTCCTATTATTGTTTATATTGAGGCATATGTCAGAGGTGTGTCATTAATGCTCAACTCTTGAAGCTATTTGTTGTCTTATTGTTCAGTAAAAGAAACTAAGGGATGTTGAGCCTATTGGATGCTCCACAGAAAGAAACTATAGCAGGGGTTTGGGGGAAGGCGGATTTAGAAGGAAGAGGGAGATAAGATGGAGATGAGGTCAAGACATCCAGGAAGGAAACATATTTTCAAAAATGTATGACTATGGAAGAAATTGCACAATTATGACTGTTATGATTGAATTAAGGAAGGATATGAAGTATATATTGACTCGCAAATTACAGTAAATAATAATGCCATAGATCCTGAAAAGGATTATGTGTTCAAACCAAATCTTAGCTCTAACTTAGGACAATCAGTATTTATATCCAGACTCTGCTACCTATTCATCTTCATGAGGTGGTCAATGAAAATAAGTGCCTTGAGCACGTTAAGACATAATTTAGGGATCAGTTGGGTTATGCACTAGGGCAGTGACCTTTCAGTCTCTCAGTTTCACACAGGTCATGAGCATAACACACTCCATGAGTCAGACAGTCTTTGAATCAGTTTATTCCAATGGGCAATCAGATACAACAAAAGCAAGTAAAACAAAAGGAAAGACTTACCAGCAAGAGCAAAGGAGGGAGGGCAAGTTCTGTTCCATTGCAGTGGTCAGTTGTTCTCCCTGGCTCTGAGCTGAATCTTTATACAATTTGGGAGGTATAGCCATAGGTGTGGTTGTTCCATCTGATAAGAGGTGCAAGAGTCCTAAACTGTTTAGTCTAATACCCTTGGGTTCGGGTGAGTTTGGGTTTCTTTCTTGTCAGTATTTCTATTGCTTTACTTCTTTATTACTGCTGGCTTTATTGTGGACCTTTTTATTGCCCATAATATACCCATGGTATACTCAAGTTTGAATGTTCTGTTCCATAAAGGTGCTACAGAAAAGTGTGGTGAAGAAAGCAGATGGTGCCTGGCTATTCAAAGGAATAGTGTCCGGGGTCTTAAAGGCTTATGTTCAAACAGGCAGCCATGTGAGCGAGAAGTCAGCACAGTCTACTTGGAAAAAGCACACCGGCTTGGGATCCAAAGATAGCAACTACAAAACTCTATTATGATGAGGAGAAAAGCACCAGCGCAAAAATGATGAACAACCAATTTGTGGAGGGCTGTGGGGGATGGTGGGTGCTCAAAACCCATCTGCAGTGGTTCTCAGCAGGGTGAACCCCTGGAAGATCCACTCTAGCCACAGACAAGAGGCTCCTACAGCCTTAGTAACAGCAGAAATCACTGTAAGCTTGATCATGCTGGATCAATCTTGATACTTGGTCAGCTCTAGATAGGACTTGGCCATGTTTTCTGGGTGCAGGTATCTCTTACTGGTCCATGACAGAAAATTTTTCCCTGGCTTTTTTTTTTCTTTTTCTTTTTTTTTTGGGGGGGGGCATCACTGCTCTCCGGTGGTGGGAGTAGGAGGCCCAGCCCCACATTGAACCTCTGTCCCAGTGGGCCACAGTCCCGTGCACAACCACTATACCACTGGGGCTCAGCTCCTGGCTTTTTAATTTTATTGGGGATTCTAAGCATTTTTGGTGTTTTTGTTGGTATACTGCTATGCTTTTATCCTTACCATCTTAGCATGTTTCTATTGTTTTCTGTAGGGTCTCTCAGCTGAAGCACAGCGGGAGTGGACTTGTAATAAAAATAAGTGATAAAAGAGGTTATAGGAAATGCAGAGATGGGGAATGGGGCATGGGGAGGGTACAGGGATATTGGGAGTCAAAGGTGAAGATGTGGGTGGGGAGGGAACACTAGAATGGATTGTGGTTACATGACACATCTTGTAATCAATTTAAACATGGGAGAGGAAATGCTCTGAAATATTGATCTGGGCGTGATTGTACAAGTCTCCTTGATATTATTGAATGATTGGTTTTGGAGATATGTAAATTGCTTGCCAATAAAATTGTTGAAAAATATAACAATAATGAAGACATGTCATTTTAATTTATTTGTTATCATTACATTATTTATCTTTATTTTATAGTAAAATGATAACAACAATTATTTAATAGATCTGATAATTGTGTTAAAAAAGTCTTTCATTCTTAGAATTGATATGCAAATATTTATGAGAGAGAAAAGAAATAGGGGTAGGAAATCAGAAGTGGTTGCTATGTCAATTCCAGCTTCAAAGTTTAAGTCAAATATGCTGTTGCTAATGTTAGGTGTGTGAAGACAGTTCTGACTTGACAGTGAACAATGGAGAGCAGAACAAAACATTGTCTGCTTCTCCATCATCCTCAGACACTTCAGACCAGTGTTGTGGTCATTGTGTCCATCCATCTCACTCACGGGTTTCCCTTTGATGCTAACTTTTCATTTTTCCAAGCTACATAGTAACAGAAACTAAACAGGGCTCCCAAACTTTTAAAGCAGTTCACTGCCCCTCAGATCATTGGAGGGTCATATTATAGTTAAATAAAACACACCTATGAAAAAATAGTAAATTTATTTTCATCCTGGGTACTATTTGTTCATAGATGTGTTATTTAATTTTTTAACTGTAGCCTGACTTTTGATACTTGTTCAAAAGCCAATGCAGGATTGTGATAAGGAAGTAAAAGAATAAATACTGACTATTGCAAAATGTGACCACAGACAAAAATGACCGCAATCAAGAAAGACTGTAAATGTGAAGTTAGCAAAAAGCTCACTCATTTTTATTTAAAAGTCTTACGTTTTTTAGTATTTGTTTTTTTTTTAGTGAAGGTGATAGAATAACAAAATAAGCTAGAGGGAAATGAATAAAGAATAAAACTGAATCAAATTTACCTCAAAAGCCACTGACTCCATCACTGCATTCAATTATTAATGTTTCCAAATTTACCTAATCATTTTCAAGGATTGAAATAGAAAAATATAAAAAAATAAGAAATTATAACATGTTTTTTACTGCTTTCCAAAGAAATGATGAATAGTAAATATTTTATTTCAGGAATTAATTATCTGGAAAGTTTTACTTATCTTAAACATGTAATTTCCCAGAGGGTATAGTATAAATGAAACATTACTAGTCTATTACAAAAAATGATCCATTATTTCCTATTTCATAGAGGAAACTACTATTAATTTCATTTATCATTTGCCCCAAAGTCAAGCACAAGAGTTATTCTTCAATACATAATTAAAACCTGCTTGCATAAAATTCATATAGAGTGAATAAAAGCACGTAATATTATATAGCTATAATGTATTCTAGGATATCAGCCAATTACATGTCAATATACTACTGAAACATTTTAAAATTACCATCAGAAAAATATACTTGTACATAATATCAATGATATTGTTCAATAATTTCTACATTCTATTTTCTCACCTTTTTTTGGAATGGGACAGGATTCTGAAGACAAGCAACAAGGGATATTATTCTTGATATCAGATCAGTCTTGCCTAAAGGTTAATATGGGAAAGATGATTGCCTGAGGGATTTTTTTTTACTATTTAAAGATGTTTTACTGTGTGGATCATAATAACAACCATTGATACATTTGCAAAGAATAGGAATTCCCCAAACTCTTAATTATGCTTGTGTAGAAACTACACAGAAATCAGTAAGCAGTTATTCAAACAGAGTAATAATTCTAAAATTAGGAAGATCATGAATCAGGGTTAAAAGCTTTCCCGATAACCTATTTGTACAGTTTTAAAATAATATGAGAATCTGGACTGTAAGAGAAACAACACAATATCAGGATTATAGTAGGACTAATTAGTGACCTGCAGTTGGTCCAGAGTGCACCTGTTGGAAGTGAAGAAGATGGGAAATGCTTATGAAAATCAGAGATTACAACCTTCAGTAGGGACAATACCTCATTAAAGGGTACAACAATTCTCACAACTGTAGAATTTCAATTGAAAATATCATAACGAATCTTGAAAAGTTTGAAGTTGCCTGAAATTTCATTTTACTGTGTGGATTAACAATCAATGTCAGATTGCAGGTAAGTAATAAAAGGATATGCTATACATAGGGTAAATTTGCTGCAAAGGGCATTGAAGAAAAAGCCAAAGTATCCCTTTGAGATCTAAGGTGCATCTGCCCCCAACCATGATTCATTTGTCTCACATGCACTGAAAAGCTGCAAGTTGACTTTGGAAGAATGAAAAAGTATAGAAACCTCTGCATTATGAAGTTGGCAAAAGCTAGTGGCTAGTTTATGAATTGCTGAGAGCACATATGAAAATCTGATTTGGAATATGAACGATCATGAAAATGAGGATAATGAAACTTAATATATTTGGACATGCCAGTTTCCAGAGAAGACCATCTCTTGCTGGGCTTTAGGTCAACCAAAAGAGGAAGGCCCTCTTGAAATGGATTGATTCGGTGGCTACAACAATGGGCTCAAAACCAGCAACGTATGGATAGTGAGAAGAGCTGTAAGCACCCCCAATAAAATAAAATTTTTAAAAGACTGAAAAAAAATAAGTCTTTACAAAAAATAGATAAATTAAGCCAGGATTGTGAGGCTGACAGAGGAAGGGGAAACTCAGGGACATCTCATTAAAACAATGACCCCTAGGAGTCTGTGCACTTTCATTTCATTATTGGCAAGCTTGTACTTGTACAGTTCCACCTAATAATTAAAGCATCCTGGTACTGACTTGGGTTATGAGTTGGGTTAAAAGCAAGGCAGAAGCCATCAGGTGGTCAATAAGAGAGAGGTTTCATTTTCCACTCTTCTGAGGACTTAGAGTATCACAGATCCACAGGAGCAGTTCTGCCCTACCTTTTGGGGTAATTTTGAGTCATACTTGACTCTATGGCAGTGAGATCTCACAATTTGATATAAGCCACAGACCAAAGTTAGAAAGACCTTACAAGCATATCCCTGTATCAAATAATCTCTGAGACCCTGTGAGACTCTGGTGTTGTAGTGAGCTTTGACTTGACCTGTTAACCACAACATCGGTGCTTGCAATGGGCCAGTTGCTGTGTGCTCTGCAGGATAAATGGCTTTTTCAGGGGTGAACATATTTGCATTCAGTCAAATGAACCCCCTGAGAGGAAAGGAATTAAGACTGAATGCACTTCCTATCCACCAAGGAGCTCTACATTCTAAGTGACTTTAGGGGAGATGCAAAGCCAGAAGTATGTTATTATACAATTCCCTAGTCACACAGTTTCCTATCTGCCTATTTTCATATGTGAAATAAGGGTCATTCTTGTGACTACTCCCTAAATAAATTTTCTAAAGTGACTTTCTTTATCCATCATTAAAATGAGAGGTGATAATATCACTTGGTAGGATTCAAAAGTTTTGGGGGTATTGTTTTGTCTTGTATTTACAAAAAAATCCATTATAAATTTAAAACCATTTTAATGGAAAGATTAGCAAATCTAGTCTGTCAAGCTATCAAAAATATTCTAAATTACAATGCATTCAAATTCCTACCACATTTTATTTATTAGCGCTATCAATTCTGCAAAATGAGCAATGTAT
Source organism: Nesogale talazaci (assembly GCA_004026705.1). NCBI lineage: Eukaryota > Metazoa > Chordata > Mammalia > Afrosoricida > Tenrecidae > Nesogale > Nesogale talazaci. The sequence goes on along the minus strand of PVJH01014780.1, from coordinate 11,048 downwards.
TTTGGTTGTGACTCTCATGGGTACACATGTATTTTACAAGGACATCGGTGATATATTTTACTATACAAATCACAAGATATAGTTTACACACTGGGCTCAGGTTTTTATACATTTCTCCCCAAAGGGTATTCATATTTGATAAATTGCTGATTGAAATCGGAGGCAATTAAGTTGTGATGACCTTGGCACACCAGTGCTTGCCTTTCCTATTAAAACAATGTCAGTCCTTTACACAATGTCTGGCTGTGGGAAAATTAGACCCACTTCACATCTAAGTTCTTATTTCTCAAACAGATATAATGTTTCAACTCATAAGAAACCTATCCAACAGCCAGTGCTCTATTTGGTGCATTGACTGTTTTGCTTAGAATATTCCATTTTAAAGTGAAGTATCAGGCCTGAATACTTCAAAAGGAAACACAACCTATCCTATTCCTTTTCTCAAAATCTTAAATATAAAGTTCTACTGTGACCTGCATTGTTATTATCCTTTGTCTGAAAATATGTTATTATACAATATTCCAACTATATTTGTTCTCCCATTTAATCTCCACTCTGACATTTATTTACCGCTATCTTTTTATTTTTATCTTCTGAGGTTTTTTTTTTTTTTCTCTACTTACAATGTTTTCTCACAAGTCATTTAGTTCATTTCTTTATACATTTCAGAGAATGCTGTACAAAACTTTTCCTGTTAGTTTAGATTTCTACTAAACTCCCAAAGTCGATGAAAGTTTCTTCTTCCAGACATATCAAAAGTTGAAAGATAAGATTTAAATTTAATTTTTCCCTGTATTTCTCTAGGTGGACTATAGATAAATAGCAAAATGAAATCGAGTTAATGGTCTATTAAGGGCTCTTTATGTAGCTCTCTGAGACAGAATATAAAGTAGGATAACAGTATTCTACCTTGTCTTCTAATTCCCAAATAAGTTAATGGCTTCAAGCAACAATTTTGAAGATTGAGAGAACATGGGAAGAGAGGCATGTTGTTCTCAGGTGGATGTTTTCATAGAAGCTCATAGGCTCTTTCCTGAGAGTTTGCATGGAATCTGGAGAGAGTAGTTATGATAGCAACATAAGAACCAATGGTTTTGTACACATATCAGTACCTTGAGGTGAATGTCCACTTCTCTCCTAGAGTATTGCTATAGCAAGTCAGGAAGGCAGAGCATGGAAAGAAACCAGTTAAGAATTCCATGTTCCCACTGCTTGGCATTGAGGATTGCATAAAAAATTTCTTGGAATAAATGGACAGTTGGGAGAAAATGAAAAGTTCTCCTGCTTTTGAAGACCTCAGACTTTGAAGTTTGTTAGGCATATTCAGAATTAAGAACTGAGGGAATTATTTCCAAAACTTAAATCCAAAACATATTACTTCACTCTTTGTCCTATGATAATGTCAAATATATTTTTGAATTTGAGTTCATCACTACACTTTGTTTTATTCTAAACACTTATTGTCATCAGTGGAGTACTCTTAACATTCAATTAAGATTTCTTCCCTATCTGATATATTAACTATAAATGTTAGGTAATATTGCTGGTTATCTGTTTATTGATTTTGAATAGAGGAAATAGTCTGATTAGAAGGGCCTATGAAACATTTTTAAAATTTAACTTGAGCTTGTAAAGAATTTGAATTTTATATATGGTTTTTATAGTGCATTGAGGTTTTAATTTTCTTGTTTAGCTCTTCTATATTCTCTTCATTTTTGATGTGATTTATTTAATATTTATTGAACTGGTAATTGCAATATCAGCAGTTCAAATTCACCAGCCACTTCTCAGGAGAAAGAGAAGACTTTCTACTCCCATGAAGATGTACAGTTTTGGGAACTCAAAGGGGCAAAGTCTACCCTGTTTTACGAGTTCACTGTGAGTCAAAATGGACTCCATTGCAGTGAGATTTGTAACTTGGGAGAGGAACTGTTAAAATTATTTTTACCGTAACTATATTTTCTACTGACATTGCCTTTCTAAATTTTGGATTGTACACTGAAATATTATGGTATCTATTTTATATAAATATTCATTATATTTGGCCACATATGTACATATAATTATATATGTCCCTGGTATAGAATATAATGATATATGTTGCTGCATGCATATCCTTAAATTATAAGATGATATTATTATAACTTATTTGAAAAAATTCACTCCTCTGTTTTCGACTTTATTTTAATTAGCTCTTCTTAAATATCTGTTTCTTAGACACTCTACTCATAGATCACCAAGTTCTAAACCAATGCTTTCTCTCATTTAATGAAATGATACTACTCATTTCAATTCAAGGCAAGGACTCATAGGTAAAGGAATCCTGGTGACATATTGATGATGCATTGGGCAACTAACCACAAGTCCAGCACTTGGAAACCAGGAGACACTCCTCACAAGAGAGATGAAGTTCTCTACTCTACTCTCCAGTAGAGAAAGAGTTATTGCCCACAGGGCAATACACAATTGCCTACACTATTTTACAGGTTCACTGTGAATTGGTCTCCATTTGACTACAGTGAGCTGACCTTTTACTCATATTATATTAATTATTGATTTTACTTTGGTGTGTCCTATTTTCTTTATCATTCAAAATTTGGATTTATCTACTTTTGTTTTTGTGCCCATCTCTGTTAATGTGTGATTTTCCATTTTATTAGTGATTATTATACCATGTGATCATACAGAAGCATGCTTGCAGGATTTTGAATCATAATTTTTTTTTACAGTTGTCATTTTCATTCATCAAAACTTTTATAATTCACTTTATTGTGGTTTTACATCATCAACCATGACTAAACTCAATTAAACTAGTTCAAACAGGTTAAAACTCTTTTGATATTTTTGCTCTAGAGTCTCAAATTTGTATTCTCGAAATGTATAATATAGACACTCTTTTATTACATAAATTTTATTACATAAATTGTTACTAAACTTGTTACTTTTGCTGCATATGAGATTGAATTTAAAAACAATTTGAATTTTGTTATTTGCTTTTGGTAATTAATTTATTGTACATTATTAAGTTTTATAATTTGTTAGGAAAGTAATTAGTTTTCAGAATTAGCCACAGTTTAATATTTAAAAAAAAATTAAACAATAATATAAATTTTGTGGCTTGCTGTGTATTAACCTTTTTTTGAGACAATGGTTTAAATTGTAAATATCACTTTAAGTTTAAATATTAATCAATCTGGAGAAATAGTTTATTATTACTGGTGATTGAAATTAGAAAAAAATGTTTTCATAGCTGGAAATTCAAGCCACGGTGATAGAAGCACCTCCTGAAGATCACGTAGTAGCACTTGCTTAGACCAGTGACTTACTAATTGCAATATGTCTTTACACAACATAGTGATTAAACACTTGGGCCTCATTGACTGAAACAGACTGCATCTGGGGGAAAAGAAGCTCAATATCATCAGAACAAGACCAAGACCAGACCAATAGACATCAGTTGTGCTTATGCAACTTCAAGTTGAAGCTGAAGAAAATTAGGACAAGTACAGTGATGTAAGTTACAGCCTTTAGTACATCCTACTATATGTAAAACAGATATGCAAAAGAAGAAACTGCTCCCTGGTCCTGCTCCATCCTTACATAGTAAGTCGATATGTTGGCAGCCACAGTCTGCTCAAACACAGGAAGTTTGTGAGACTGTTTCAGGACTGGGCAGTGTCTTGTTCCTGAGTTGACTCGCCAACTGACAGTAACAACAGAATGTCCATTTGCCACCCTACCTACTAGGCATGCAAACTTCACTTTGAGCGATTAGTTAAGAATAATGTTTCTGCTTTTGTTTCCTGGAGCTAGGAACTCTTGTGGCCCAGTGGGGTAAGAGTTGGGCTGCTAACTACAAGATCCAGAGTTCAAATCCATCGGCCACTCTAAAGCACGTAAATGAGGCTTTCGGATGCTGTAAATATTTATAGCCTTAGAAATCAACACACCACTTCGACTCTGTCCTAAAGGGTCTCTATGAGAGAACTGAATAAGTAGAAGTGAGTTTCAGTTGACTGTATCAGAATAGGAGTGCTAGAGTAGAATGCGATCACATGAGTCATCTTAAAGGCAATTTGAACACGAAGAGGGAGAATGTTCTAAAATTGATGTGGAAATGACTATACAATTCTACATGATATGATTGAATTATTGAACTACCCAATTAAACTGCTAGAAAAATAAGAATTTAAATAGACCTTGTACCAGATTTCCCTAAGGCAATATATTGTTTTATGTCTTGACCGTGCTTCTATGGGCATTGATTTTTTTATCAATGCAAAAATGATAAGTTTCTAACATGGCATAAGTACTGTTTCATATTTAGGGGTAATTCAATGTAGATTTCCTTAAATATTTTTCTGAAGACTTTTCAGACAATAGCAGAATTAAATTATTTAAATGTGCTCATAACAACCTCAAAATTCTCTAGTTCAGCAGCAACTTTTGTGTTTTAAAACCTAATTGCAGGGGGGTTGCAGCACTTTTATGCCACTAGCATTTTTCTCATGAACTTTCCTGCTTTCCCTGAACCCCTTGATAGTTAACATCTCCAAGTCAGAATGTACTTACTCAGAGACTTCAAAAATGCTATTTGCCCTTCTTTGTCTCTGTATTTCTGAGCAACTTAACAAGCTTAAACGCATTAGCCATTGTCTAAGGTTTCATAATGAATCTGTTGTAAATTGATGTTTTATTCCTCTAAATTTTAATACATGGTATTTTATATACCGATCGGTGTATATTTTTAAAAATTATTTCATTTCCGGTATTAGCAAAATTCATCTTATCATCGTGTATAAATTGAATGCTAATTCCAACATTGACTGACACAATCCACTGCCAACATCCATTTTCAAAGAGAACCGTCATTGTTTGAGATTACTCCTGATGTTGGATTAAGGTTCTCATTGGCCATCATGTGGGCAATGCCTTCTGAGTTGGTGTGGTCCTTGGCTTTCTAGCAATGGTCAGTCTTGGAAACACTTCGGGCTGTTCTGCTGTATCTTAATGGCTTCTAGGAGTCCGAATGACCACCATGACTGTGGATGTGGTGATTGGGGTTACATTACATTCAAGTAAAAACAGGTCTCAGACTCTGTTAACATAGAATAAAATAGACGATAGTATTTTTATAGCCAACTGCTCATTAGAAAATATCAGAATAACTTGGATTTTCAATTTACACAGTTTTCTAATTTCTTCCATCTGAATTCCCTTTTTACATCATTTGTGTACACTCATGCTGCATCTTTTGAAGAAAATTCTCATTAGGTAGTTGTTTTCAGTGAAACAACAGTAGATCACATCTGAAACATTTATTTTCTCCTTGCTAATTGCTATGTGGGTTAACATTTCTATTTGAGAGGAATAATAAATTTAAGCACACAAAAATAACCAATATTTACTAATATATATATATATAAATATGAGAATAGCAAGTTATATGCTATTTTCTATTTATTGAATTTAAAGATCACACTTCCAATTTCAAATAATGTATTTTCAAGATGTTTTTACTGCTCTGACACCTTCTGTTTACATGAAGACAACTGTTGATGACAGCGTCCAGGTTAGTCAGTCCTTTCAGATGTCTGACCATGAGTGCGCTCCATCTCCAAGGGCTTCCCTCATCGTCGTTATAGTCAGAGAGGCCAAGCAAGGAGCAGAAACCACAAGCTGTGCCTGGCCTGGGAATCATCCATGGAAGAGCAGTCATCTACTCCGGCCTGGCTGTGAAACCACGCTGGCTGAATGGTGCCCTTTATCCGCCATGTGCCAGGGAAGCTTCTTGGGTATACAGGCATCAGCAACAAATAAAGCCTATATGACCCATTTTTCTTGTTTACAATTTAAAAGCTATCTTTTATTTTAAAATATCAGAGTAAAAAATAAGTTTTCTATTTCAATTTGGGTTCAGAAAACTTAATCTTTTTTTCTTTCCCCCCCCCCCCTTCCTTAAAATTCAGATTTTCTGTTCCCTATGGTGATATATTTTTCTTTCCTTTTACTTTCAGTTCTGTTCTAGTTTGATTATTGTAAAGGAGTTGCCACTATTTTTCTCATCAAAAGAGGAGATTCTTCCAAGGAAGTCTCTCCTACTTCCTTCCTGCTCTTTCTATTTACCTCAGCATCCTACTGTTTGTCAGATGTTGGTCACTTAACGAATTGCTGAGAGGCCCTTGTGGTGCAGTGTATTGCATGATGGGCTGCTAAGCCCATGGGCAGCAGTTCAAGCCCCCCAGCCTCACCTCTGGAGCACGATAAGGCTTTCTGTTCCTGTAAATACAGCCTTGGAAATCCACAGGAGCACTTTTACTCAGTCTTATAAAGTCACAGTGAGTCAGAAATGATTGTGGTGAGGGTTTTTTTTTTTAATCTATTTTTTTAAATTAAAAATCATTTTACTAGGGGCTTGTACATCGTTTTTGACAATACATAAATAAACACATTGTGCTAAGCACCTTCACATTTTCATTGCTGTCATCATTCTCCAAACATCCACCTTTCCCCTTGAGCCCTTCATTCGGCTTTTCTATCCTTTCCCCTCTTCTCCTGCTCTCCCCTCCCCATCATCCCTCAATACTTTATAAATTATTATTGTTCTGTCATATCTTACACTGCCCAAACTTTCCCCCCAACCCACTTCTTTGATTCCCATCTTTCCAATAGGAGCTTATGTGTATATCCTTACAGTTGATTCCATCTCTCTGCCCCATCTTCTTTACACCCATCCAGCAGCTCCAATCACACCACTGGCCCAAAGGGGCTCATCCATCCTGATTTTCCCATATCTGCAACTCCCATTCCTACTAGTGTACCTTCTCCAGACCATCTGGACTTATAAGGTAGAGTTGGGACCATGATGGTTGAGGGGGGAAGGCTTCAAAAACTAGAGGAAACTTGTATGCATCATCACTGCCCGGATGCTCCCTGACTGGTCTGTCTTCTCCCTGTGACTCCCCTGTAAAGAGGTGACCAATTACCCACCAGTGATCCTTAGGTCCCCACCCTGCTCTCCCACTTATTTGAAATGATGTGATTCTTGTTCTTTGATGCTCAAGACCTGCTCCCTTCTGCCCCTCTTGATCACACAGGCTGGTGTGCTTCTTCCATGTGGACTTTGCTGTTTCTGCATTGAGTGATGACTCATTTATCTTCAAGTCTTTGAGACTCCAGATAGTCAATGATTTGGTAGCTGGGCACCATTGTTTCTTCTAATCTGTTTGCCTCTGTATTCATTTGTTGTCAGCGATCATATTGGGAGTCAATTGGCCCATTGATTTTGATTTTTGTTCTTTGATGCATGATACTTAATTGTTTCAGCACCTCATGATCGCACAGGCAAGTGAGCTTCTTTTATAGTGGGTTTTGTTGCTCCTGTGGTAGATGACTGCTTGTTTATGCTCAAGCCTTTAAGACTCCAGATGCTATATCTTTTAATAGCAGGCACCATCAGCTTTCTTCACCACACTTGCTCATGCACCCACATGTCCTCAGTGATATGTGTCCCCCCGCCTTTGATGTCTGTTGCCTAGAACTTTCACCACCTTGATGCCATGCTGACTGTTATGCTTATTCTGTGTGGGTGTGGTCTCTTCTCAGGTGAATGATCTATGATTTATCTTCTGGTTTTTAAGACTCCAGATGATATATCATTTGATAGCTGGGCACCATCAGTTTTCTTCATCACATTGCTTATGCACCCATTTTACTTCAGTGATCATGTTGGGCCGGTGAGCCTCGTGGAATACCAGATTCATAGAACAAATGTTCTTGCATTGAGGGAGCACCTGGGTGAGGGCCCAAGGTCCACTTGCTACCCTAGTATTTGACCTATAGATATGTTCTTAGATTTATTCCCTCCTTATAATAGATAATTTTATTTGTGTATGGCCATACCTATGTTTCGTCCTCTGCAAGTGCCCTTTGCCTTCTAGCTCTTTTCTCTATTTCCTTCCATCTTCCTCCTGTCCCACCATAATGTGCCACCTTCATGGGCCTTTCAGTGCTTCCTCACAGATTTACTGTCCTTGCTTAAGTCCTACCAGACCTCTCACACCCTCCTTTCCATAGATTCTGGACCATTTGTTTCTCCCCCCATCCACAAGCCTGCCCATGCCCCTTTTCTTCCCCTCTCCCATGCCCCCCAAGAACCATTGGGCCTATCACTCTTTATTTCTGATTCTGACCAGACGTGCTCCCTTCCTGATTTGGTTCAATTTTGGGGGTAGTCAGTCCACAATGCTTCCCCAACATGTGACTCCCGAAGTGTCCTGTGTTGCAGTCTGCTTCAGTAGGGAGCCAGTGTGGCCCATCCTGTTTTTGTTTGCCCAGTCCTTTCTGTGACCCTTTAGGTCCCACAGGGGTGTAGTTCTCTGAGCATCATATGTCGAGGTGGGGACTGGACCAGCTCTCTTCCTCTTCCTCCCTTCTTGTCTTTGTCCCTATGGGTGTGGCTTGCTGACCCCTCCCCCAATCTGTTCTCTGCCACACCCACTTCTCGGATGGGGTCAATCTGACCCTGGTTGTGTCTGGTTCTATAGCTCTCTCTTTTCTTGCATCCTTCCATGCGTCCACGCTGTCCTTATGGTTGGGTGCTTTATGGTAGAAACTGCTTGCCCACTCCAGTTTCAGTACTGACAAAATCAGTACTCCTCCCCCACTGGGTGGATTAGTGCCCCGTTCCCTCTGTTATCCTTTCACTTTTGTGCTTCCCCACCTCCTCAACTATCTCCCATTACTCTGTTGCACCAGGCATGTACTTCTCTAGGTTTGTTCCTCCCTCTTCCCCTTAACCTACATCTTGGACCAACTCTTTTGGTATAGGAGTCTTCTCTCTTATACCCACTATACTGTTTCTACTTACCTCAGAGGGCTTATGCAGTACTTATCCTTTTGTGATTGACTGACTTCGTTTAGCATAACTTCTTCTAGCTCTTCCCATGCAGAGATGTGTTTCATGTGCTAGGCAGGGCTTTTGAGTGAGGCATAGTAGTCCATTGTGTGTGTGTGCCAGAGTTTGCTGATCCATTCATGTACCGATGGAAATTTAGATTGCTTCCAACTCTTTGTGATTGTGATTTGTGCTGCAATAAACATTGGCGTGCATAGCACTGGCTGTAGTTTATTTCTTGCCTCTTCTGTGTATATACCCAACAGCGGGAGAGCTGGATCATAGGGTAGCTCAACTTCCATTTTCATTAAGTATCGCCAGACTGCTTTCCATAGTGGCTGTACATATCTACAAGACCACCAGCAATGTAGAAGTGTTCCTATTTTGCCACATCCCTTCCATCATTTGTTGCACTCTGATTTTCTGATCTGGGCTAGTCTCAAGGTGTTAGATGGTTCCAGGGAACACAAAGGCTAACTGCAGTAGGTCAGGGTAGACATGCAGGGGAACCTGAAATTGACAAATGGGATTTACTAAGAATAAAACACATGTGTGCATCAAAGGACTTTACCAAGAGAGTAGCCAGGCAACCCACAGACAGGAAGAGGATTTTCAGCAATGGTACAACAGACAAAGGGCTTATTACAAAAATCTACAATACCCTCATCTCCTGCAAGAATATGAAAACAGATAACCCTTTGAAGAAATTGAAAAAAGAACTGAAAAGAAATTTCACTAGGGAAGAGATCCATATGGTGAATTAGCATATAAGAATATGCTCCTGCTCATTAGCCATCAGAGAAATGCAGATAAAAACAACCATGAAATACCATTTAATTCTAATTTTTAAAATGTATTGCTGTGGTATTAGAAAAAAATAACATGGTCTTTTCAGGTGTCAGATGGGACTCTAATGTTGGGAAGGTTTCAACATAGATTCTGGACTAATATAGATTAGGAATTAAAGTCTGGTTATCTAGTTTTAAAATGACTTAGGGATCCAACATTGTCTTCCAGTCATTGGAGGGATGAATTTCTGAAGGACAAGATTATGTTTGGAGAAGCAGTGGGTCAGTGAGGACAAAGGAAATCTTTGGCAAATGGATTGGCACCATGCCAGTTTTACTTGTGATTGCCAGGATAGCACATTACAAGGGATTTTTGTCATCTTTTGCATATAAATTTCCCATAAGTTGGAGTCAACTTGGGCTGAGCCCCGGTGGCATAGTGGTTCAGGGCGGGACTGTGGCCCATTGACTTGGCGGATCAAATCCAGCAGCAACTCTCTGGGAGCAGGGCTGGGAAACTCCCACTACCACCAGAGGGCAGTGATGCCCTCCCAACAAAACAAAACAAAGTTGGAGTCAAGTTGATGTCACTATATTCATCCATCCATCCATCCATGTAGTTTCCTAAGTAAGTTATCATATAACTCTCTCAAATATCTGATTTATCCTTATGATTCTTTCAAAGTCATTTTTAGGAATAGTTATTAATTCCCAGTTTGCTACCTATTCCTAACTTCTTGGTTTTGCTGATGTCTGTTAGTAATTTTACTTTAAAGCTTTATGAATCATCTCACAATATTTCACCTCTTTAAAAATTTATATTTGTATGTATTAATATGACAAGTTATTGGTGTGATACTTACTGAAACTAAAATAAGTGTGTAGGTGCATGCGAGTGCAGCAAAATGATGGCTTGTCCATCATTTCTCTCCTCTCTTCGCCCATCTTGCCTCAACATGCTTGTCAGATCCTTGGTGACTGCGTTGGGTAAATGTTGGACTGCACAACGCAAAGTTAAAAGATCACGTCATACCAGTTGCTCTGCGGTGGGTTTGGTTTCTTGGTTTCATTTATTTTAGCTCTAAGCAATTTCTTGCATTTCATCTGCAACCACAATTCTTTAGCAGAAGTAGTATTACAAAATAGAAGAGGCTTAGACTTACTGGCTGCAGAGCAGGGAGGTATTTGTTTGGCTTTACAGGAAAGATGCTGTTTCTATGCCAACAAATCTGGAATCGTAAGAGACAAAACCAAGTGGCTGCAAGAAGACTCGGAGAAGAGAAGAAAGGAGTTGACCACCGATCCACTGTGGACCGGGCTCAATGGACTGTTCCCTTACCTCTTGCCACTGTGGGGCCCCCTCG
>PVJH01014779.1:0-55756 GCA_004026705.1 Nesogale talazaci | reverse complement strand
GAGTTAGTCTCAGAGGCGATGAGTCATGGAAAAGACAAGATGGCAGCATCCGAGAAGCTGGAGGAGCCAGCGGGGAGACCACACAGCTTTGCCCTGATGGAGCCAGACCTCTGAAGCTGGAGTGGCATGCTGTTGATGGGCCCTGAGCCCTAGAAGTGAGGAGCCATGTGAGGAGCCCTGCCAGCACCCGGACTCTGTACCCACTGACCTGTGACTTTGTGAATCGGAAGGAGACTTTGTAGACTGAATTTGGGCATATGGGTTAATATCGGACTTAGGACTTTGTGCTGGACTGGATTGGGATGCTTTCTTAATGTCCTATTTCTCATATAAACCTCTTCCTTATATCTATATGCATGTCTATGAAATTTGTTCCTCTAGTCTACCCGGACTAACACAAATGGGGAAAAGATCGAAGTTGTCAAGGATTTCGTCTTCCTTGATTTCACAATGTTCAAGGAAGCAGCAGTCGTGAATAAATCTGCTACACAACTCTTTAAAGGGTTGAAAAGCCAGAATGTTACTTGGAAAACTAATATGTGTCTAACTCGAGCTATGGTATTTTCAATCACTCGTGTATGCATGTAAAACTTAGACCATTCTACCAAGTAATGCTATGTACTATTTGGGATTTTTAATTGTCTACATTTAGGGGTTAGAAGAGGAAAGATAGTGGAAGATTTTTACACACAAAGGAAAAGGACATATTTCACTTTGCTCATGATCTGTTGGCCAACTTAATCACATAGTCTTAGTCACAAGCTTAGTCACAGTTAGCATCAACCAAAAACCCACCTCACTGCCAGCCAGTCAATGCGAACTCATAGGGACCCTATAAAACAGGGGAAAACTTGTCTTATGAGTTTCTGAGACTGTAACTCTTTTTTTTTTTTTTGGTCATCACTGCCCTCTGGTGGTGGGAGTAAGAGGTTCAACCTTTGCTCCTGTGGACCCGCTGCTGGAACTGAACCTCCATCCCAGTGGGCTGCAGTCCCACACACAACCACTATGCCACCGGGCTTCAGCAAAACTGTCACTCTTTACTGGAGTAGAAACCCCACCTGTGTCCTGCAGAGCAGCTGCTGGTTTCCAGCATCAAAGTAGGATGAAAATGTAGTTGTAGTGAGATGTATGTCTTGGACAAAGATGAAAATGACAAAGATATTGATAATTTCCAGCACTCTCTTTCAATGATTAATGGGTATAATTGATTTAGTAGTATGAAGATAGATTTCTGTCTAAATTTATCTTAAGTGCTAGTGCAATTCCATTAAAATTTCAATTGATTTTTATGAAAATTGACAAGTTTATTGACATTTATATGAAAGGACAATAGATCAAAAATAACTAAGACATTCCTGAATAAGAAAAATATAATAGGGGAAGTTATTTTAAGACATACCAAGAGCCATCACAAATTTTAATTAAGTAAGTCCTCAAGTTAGATAGACAATGTGTTAGCCAGAGGAGACAACTGTATTTCTCCAGAATATCTTGACAGGAATAGAAAGCCCCAACCTTCTTCCTCAAAGCAGCTGGTAGTTTTAAACTGTTAACCTTGAGGATTGCAGCCCCACTTTTAACCGCTTGTCATCAGGGCTCACAATGATTAATAATAGATTATGAATTTGACTATTAGGGTGTTTGAGTAGCCTCTTTTGCACTTCCCTCTTTCCTTCATTTTAAAAAATTTGACTGTAAATCATTTTTGGATTTTTTCCCTAAAATATAAAAGTAATATTTTGTTTTATTTTTGTTCAATACTTGTCTCCAAGATTAATTTGGTTTGTCATTTTCTAAGCATGTACACATAAACACAGAGATAGCACATGCATACAAACTTGAATACTTTTGAAATTTAATTGCTGTTGTTGTTGTTAGTTGCCAGTCCTGGACCAGCCTCACAATTTTTGGGTTTGAGTTCATTGCAGTCACTGTGTCAATCCATCTTGTCTAAGATATCCCTCTTTTCTGCTGTCCCGCTACTTGACCAGGTATGACATCCCTTTCAAGGACTATTCTCTGCAGACAACATGAAAAAAGTACATGAAACAAAGTCTTGATCCTTGCCTCAAAGAGCATTATGACTGTACAGGTGTGTTCTTTTGGCAGTCAATATTCTTTAACTCTATAATTCAGATGCATCAATTCTTTTTCTGTCTTCCTTATTCAGTGTCCAAATTTCATCTGCGTATGAAGCAATTCAAAATACTATGGCTTGTACCTACCTATCAAAAGCTATAGCATCTAGGGTTTTAAAGGTTGGGAGTTTAAAAAGTGGCCAGCTAGCTGAAAAATAACAGCTCATATGGAAGATGCACACCAGCCTGTGCGATCATGGGGTATTAACGGAATCAGGCAGCAGTACCAGAAGACCCAAAAGAAACAAACCTATTGTTGAGAATGAGAGAAGCTAGAGCAGAAACCCCCAAACCATCAATAGACGATAGGCCATTCCTCACAGAAGGGTCACAAGGAGTGGGTTGGGGGGGAGGTCAGGCAGTGTAAGAGATGACAGAACAATAATAATGTATAAAACATTGAGGGTTGGTGGGGAGGGGAGAGCAGGGGAAGAGGGGAAGGGATGGAAAAGTCGATACCAGGGGCTCAAGGGAAAAGGCGGATGATTGGAGAACGATAACAGCAGCGGACATGTGAAGATGTTGGCACAGTATGTTTATTTCTGTATTGTGAAAAATGATGTACAATCCTCCAACAAAATGATTTTTAATTAAAAAAAATGATTTCTCTATACATAACATAACCCAGGGACACATGGCAGACAACTAAAAAGGGGGGGGAAAGAAAAAAATAGACACGCGTAGTGGGTGACCAGGGCACTATTTCAGCCAAAGGGAGGGTGCTGTTTTTCTCTCCACCAGAGAAGGAGAGAGGGGATAACCTCCAATCAGCTGAGCCAAGACATCGATGCAACTTACGGGCATGAAGCAGGGAACCAATTGGGCCTGTGGGGCCAGGCCCAATTCCAACTAGGTGGAACTCCTCTTCCAGAAGAATGCCCTACAGAGGACAGCACTGAAGCTACAGCTCAGGGAGAGGGGGCACGTCTGATCAGAGCCCTCAGGAGTGAACGAATAGGGAAGGAGAGAGAGTGGAACACATCCTGGCCCACAAAGCCTTGAGGATGATATTCCTGTTCAGAGCAGTCAATGCACAGAGAAGATCATAGGGCCGGCCCCACCATGAGACAAGATGTCCCTCACTGACCCATAGCACTATGATGGACAATACTGGAGGCAGAGTGAGGGAATTGTGCCTGATTTGACCCCACCACACTGGGGCAAAATGCTAAGGGCTTTCAACAGAGCAATAAAGGAAGCAAAGCGATGAAGTCCTTTGGTGCCAGGTATGGTATCCCTTCAGACTCAACTGGAAGACATGCCTAAAGGTCAACAAACAGACCTGGAACTATTTGTAGACTTTTCTTTTTGTGGGTCAATTTTTTGTTGTTGCTGTTGTTATTGTTTGCTTTTTCATTTTCTTTTGTTGTTTTGTTTTACTCTGTCATGCTTTTGTGCTTATTATTGTTTTTTTTTAAATATAGATTTTATTGGAAGCTTTTACAGCTCTTATAACATTCAATACATTGTTCATATTAAGCTTACTTGTACACATGTTACCACGTTCATCTACAAACATTTTGTACTTGAATCCCCCTCAGCATGTACTCCTCTTTCCCTTTCCTCTAGTTATTTTTAAAAAAATTTCCAACTCCTCATATTTCCCCTTCACCCTTCTTCTCCCCTATGATCTCCTAATAATTTACAAATTGTTATTACCTCTTCACATTATACATTGTTCAATGTACCACTTCACTTACCCCCCCTCATTGTCTGCACCCCAGAGAGGTGGTCACATATAGATCCCAGAAATTAGTTCCCCCTTTCTACACCCATGTAGTTTATTATTAAACTGTTTAGTTCCCCCTTTCTACTCCACCATTCCTCCACCTTCCCAGTGTCACCACTCCCCACTAGTCTCAAGGGATTATCTATCCTAAATTCCCATGTTTCTGACTCCAATGTACATTCCCTGGTCTAGTCGAATCTGTCTTGCAGAATTGGGATAATGATAGTCAGTGGGAGGAAGCATTTGAGAATCAGAGGAAAGTTGCACATATCATTGCTACTACACCGTACCCAGACTAACTCATTTCCTCCCTGCAACCTCTCTGTTAGAGGATGTTGCTTCACTTATTGATGGGCTTTGGGTCCCCAATCTGAACTCCCCCTCATTTATAATGATATAATTTTTAGGTCTTTGATGCTTGATACCAGATCCCTTTGACACCTCATGGTCACACAGGCTGTTGTTCTTCTTCCATGTGAGCTTGCTTCTTAGTTAGATGGCCACTTACTTACCTTCAAGTCTTTAAGACCCCAGACACTCATTTTTTGATAGCTGGAGACCATCAGCTTTCTTCACCACATTTGCTTATGCACATATTTGTTGTCAGCACTCATATCAGGAAAGTGAGCATATAATGTTATGATTATTCATTCTTGAAACCTGATAATTGATCCATTTGACATCTCTTGGTTCCATAAGCTGGTGTGCTTCTTTCATGTGGGCTTTGTTGCTTCTGAGCTGGATGGCCACTCATTTACTTTCAAGCCTTTAAGACCCCAGATGCTACATGTTTTGATAGCCAGGCACCATCTGCTTTCTTCACCACATTTGCTTATGCACACATTTGTTTTCTGTGGTTGTGTCAGGGAATGCCAATTTAATAGAACAAAATGTTTTTGCACTGAGGAAGTACCTGATGGAGGTCCAATGCCCATCTGCTGTCCTAATTCTAAGCCTATAAGTATATGCATATTGATCTATTTCCCTATCATCATCTGAATATACGCATCTATGTATATGCTTATATTTAACCTCTATAATTGCCCCTTGTGCTTATTATTGTATGCATGTCTATCTAGATAAAATAGGCAGAATAAACAATCCAGAAGAGAAAACAACATGACTGATGACTCTGGAGGAACATGGAAGCAGGGAGGCAGGGAAAGGAAGTGGGGGCTAACACACCCAGGGACAAAGGAAAAACAATTGATCTAAACTCAATGGTCAGGAGGGTGTAGGATGTCTGGTAGGACTTGATCAAGGGCAATGTAACCAAGAAGAATTACTGAAACCCAAATGATGGCTGAACATGATAGTGGGACAAGAGGAAAGTAAAAGGACATAAAAGAACTAGGAGGTCTAAATACAGGCATGTACATTTATAAATGTATTTATATATAATGATAGGGAAATAGGTGCAAGTACATATATTTACAAGTATCAAGATAGCAGACAGGCATTGGGCCGCTAAACAAGTACTCCCTCAACACAAGAATAATTTTCTCTAATAACTTGGAATTCTTTGATGCTCACCTTCACACAACTGCTGAAGGAAAAAGAGGTGCATAGCAAATGTGGTGAAGATAGCTAATGTTGCCCGGCTATCAAAAGATATGCCCAGCTGGGATCTTAAAGATTTGAATATAACAAGTTGCCATCTAGTTGAGAGGCAACAGAGTCCACATGGAGGAAGCACACCAGCCTGTGTAATCATGAAGTGCTGATGGGATCAGGTATCAGGCATCAAAGACCCAGAACAAAAAATGATATCAATGTGAATGAGGTGGGGTACAAAGTGGAGATCCAATCCCCATCTGTGGACAATTAGACATCTCCTTAACCTCCTGGCATCACTGCTCTCTTTATTGGTCCTGAGAGGTTTATCTGACCTGGATTCCCTGTGTTTCCACCTCTTATCTGTACTAGAGTACATGCTCTGGCCTAGTTGGACTTCTAAGGTAGAATTAGGATCATGAGAGTAGCAGGGGGAAAGAAGCATTAACGAACTAGAGGAAAGTTGTACGTTTAATCAGTACTATATTACACCCTGACTAACTTATCTCATCTAGTAATATTCTATCATGTGATTTCCAGTTTTGCTTCTACCATCAAGCTCATATTTTCCAATTATTTCTCTGTCATCAACTTTTGCATTCCAATCAATGCATCTTGATTGCATGTTGGATTAATTTCTGACTGAAGAAGTTGGCAGGATTCATCTTCTTCAACATTAGTGTTGGTGGTTAGTGAATTAATTTGAAAAATAGTCCACTAGATTTCCTTGCAAGTGGAGAGATGTAATCCTATCACAAACAGCATGGTACTGCAAGACAGATCTTGAAATGTCCTTTTTGATGATGAAAGCAATGCCATTCCTTTTGATAGTTTCATTGTCAACATAGTAAACACAATTGTTTTCTGATTCAAAATGGCCAACACCAGTTCAGCCTAGCTCACAAATTCCTAGAATGTTGAATCTTATGTGCACCATTTCATTTTTTACACCTTGCAATTTTCCTAGATTCATACTTTGTACATTCCAAGTTCCAACTATTTATAGGTATTTGCAGCTGCTGCTTCTCATTTTGAGTTGTTCCCAATCAGCAAGTGAGGGTCCTGCCAGCTTTCCCCCGCAGGCTTTAATTCGTCTGTGTATTATGGTCACTTCTACTTGAGAAGGCAGCTATTTCTCAGTCATATTTTAAATGCCTCCTGACCTGGGGGCCTCATCTTCTGACACCGTCTCTGGCAATTTTCTGCTTCTTTTTTATGACCTTTTTAGTATCTGACAATGTTTCGATTCTGTCCATAAGGTTTCCCTTGGCTAATTCTTTTGGAGCGGACAGTTTATTCCTTCTTCATAGCTGCTCTTAGTCTGGAAGCACCACTGAAATCTGTTCACTTTAGATAACCCTGCTGGCATTTGAAATACTGGTGACACAGCATCCCAGCAACACATAAATCACCACTGTGACAAACTGACAGACAGATGGTGGTAAAACTTAGTAAGATCATGTAATTTAAACTGTTCTGTGACTTATCTTTCAGCTATAGGTCAGAACTACTTTCCATTCACCTATCTAGAGATATCTAGTGGTATAGTGGGTCATAGAGATACCTAGCAATTTCATTGGGCTGTTAACTATGAAGTCAGCAGTTCAAGCTTTCTGCTCCCAGAAAGATTGACAGCCTTGCAAACTCACAGGGCACTTCTTCTCTGTCCTTTGGGTCACTATGACTAGGAATCAACTTGATGGCCTTGAATTGAATGAGCTTACTGCTTGTTAAATTATGCAAGTTTTCAACCCCAGCAATTTTATGAGAAAATGGCAGATTTCCTATATTTGTCTTAATTGAGTGATCTCTTTGTGTATTTTTGATATCAGGGTTATGTGCTCCATAATATAAATTTAGAATTATCCCTCCTTTTTTTCACTTTGAGATAGTTTGAGTAGAATTGGTATTGGCCTTTTTCTGAATGTTTGACAGAATTCATCAGTGAATCTATCTGGCCCTGGAGTTATTTTTTTTAATCTAGATTTTTTTTAATGAACTAATCAGTTTCTTTGTGTTACAAGACTGGAGAAATTTTTTGTCATTCCATGTTATTTTTGGTAGATAATATTCCTCTAGAAACTTATACATTTCTTCTAGGTTTTCAAATTTGTTGTGGTCCAGTTCTTAATAGCAGTATATTATACTTTATTATTTCCATCGGTTCTATTTTGACGTAATCCATTTAATGTCATATCCTTTTTTATTAAATATTTTAATTGGGGGCTCTTACATCTTAATATCATATCCTTGCTATAAAGATTTTATTATTCTTGTTATTCTTTTTTACCTGTTAGATTTGTCAGGAGTTTTTCAAACAACTTCTTTGAAAGTTGTTGATTATTTCTATTCCTTTTTCCATTTTCTGTTTAATTCATTTTTGCTCTAATTTTATTATTTCTTTTTTTCTAGTAAATGTAAATATTTTTCTAATTGTTGGAGCCATTGAGTTAAGGTATTGATTTTGATTTTTCTTTATGAATGGGTATCAATACAGCTATTAATTGAAAACTGAGCACTACTTTTGCTTTGTCCCAAAAGTTTTGATATGTTGTGCTTTCATTCTGGTTTGGTTCAAGAAATTTCTTATTTTCTTTTGTCTTTCTTCTATTACTCAGTAGTTTTTAAGCAGAGTATTGTTTGATTTCCATATATTTGATTTTTCCCCTTGAACTTCCCATTGTTGATTTTTAATGTTGTAACACTTTGGCCTGAGAATATGTTTTGCAGCATTTTGATGCTTTTAAATGTACTCAGGATTGCTTTGTTGACTAATACACGATCTATTCTGAAATGTGTTCCCTGTGCACTGGACAAAATACATTTTGTGTGATTATTATATGGAGTGTTCTATATATGTCTATGAGGTCAAGTTGGCTGAAAGTTTTTTTAGTTCTTCTGTACATTTAGTTTTCTGTGCATATTTCTTTGTAGCAGTCCTTCATCAAAATGGTGTATGAAACTCTTAATGTACTATTGTTGATTTGCCTATTTATCTCTTCAATTCTGCTAGACTTTGATTTATCTTTGGAGGCTCTTTCATTGGGTGCATACATATTTATTTTGGCTATGTCCTCTTGTTCAACTGTCTCTTTATATAATGTCCTTCTTTTATATGATGGTATTAGCTTAAAGTATTTTTTCAGAGTTTAATAATACCACTCGTGTTTTTTTAGATTGCCACTGCATCTGGTTTTTTCCCCATTATTCATTTTTAGTCCGTTTTTGTCTGTTTCTGAAGTGTGTCTCTTTTAAATAGCATTTTGACCATCCGGTTTGTTTTAATCCATTCTGCTACTTTCTATCTTTTGCATAGTATGTTTATTCTATTTACATTAAGTAAAATTATAGTTCAGAATCTGTCGCTGCTATGTTTTCCATTTTTGTGATGCTGCTGATATTTTTGTTATTATTTCACATAATTTTCTATGCTGAGTTAACTTTGTAGGTTTTCATGTCCTTTTTTGTTATTGTCGCTGTAGATTTTGTTTACTGGATCTTTATAACTTCCCTTTTATAATTTAACAAGTTTCTTAAAGCTCATTGTGCAACTTACTAAATTCTTCCCAAGCTTAAACAGTATTTTCTATCATGACAATGACTTGACTTCTTCTCAACTTGTAACTACACTATTTATTTACTTTCTTCTGAAGCTCATGGTTCCAGAAGTATCACCTGTACCTGTTGCTTTTGGTCTCGTGTCTTTGTTATAGAGAGTCTGGATAGTGTGTCTGCCTTGTCTGCTAACTGATTGAAAGATTTTGTCAAATATTATCAGTTCCTCAAATAGCTTTTGTAATAACAGTATACTTTAATTTACTGCCTTACTTATTCTGAAACATTAAAATGTGTATATCACTACATAAACTATACAGATCTTCAGTGACATGTGTTGATGACACAACCATGGACTCGAACATAGTACAGCTATGAAGATAGAGGAGGGCTGGGTAGGGAGTCACTCAGTAGTACATAGGATTGCTATGAGTTGAAAGCAGCGTGACACAATCTAACCAAAAAAAATGCGCTATATTTTGAACTGTATAATAGATTAATATAGTTAATCTTTATTTAATTTTTAAAAAATGTGTTGTGCTAATTAGAGGTCACTTAAGGAGCTGATTGTATCTCAGTGAAGCACTTGGCCGCTCACAGAAAGGTCAGCAGTTTAAATCCACCGTTTTCTTTACTGGCAAAAATCCTGGAGACCTGTTCCTTTAAAGATCACATCCTAGGAAACCTCATAGGCCAGCTTTCCTGTATTCTGTAGAGTCCCGTTGAGTCAGAGTTGGCTTCATGACACCCATTAGCAATGGGGTCATGTATTCTAAATTGCTATCCACGTTGTGAATTTTCATTTCTTACACAGGAAAAAGATTTCAATGATGGAATTCATAATTCTTAGGCAGGTTTCAGGTGAAATCTGTGAACCTAGATGGGGGAAAAGGAAATTGTCTTTGTTTTCACTAATGTCCACCTTCTCTTTAGCATTCCTTTCAAAAATGGATGCAAGCATGAGCTAGGCTAACATTAGCACTATCCCTGACTCGCTCGTCACTAAATATTGTAGATATTTTATGTCAAACTGACGTGTACACTGATGCCTAAAAAATAATGGATCTGGTCCTTATGACTTTGAAATGATTATCATTATGTAAACTTCCCCCCAGTTTTTGGTCAAGATAATTAACCAAAAAGAAAGTTTTAATTCATCAAGATGTCAGGAAGGTTGAACTACATGTTCTTAATACTGTTTTCCTGACAAGTTTTTTCCCCAGAGATGATGACTTAGCTAAAATTAACTGACCATACTCTGGTTTCTCTTCAGATCATATACATCTTTCCCCTTTAAAAATGAACTGACCAACCATAAGACCAAAAAGTTAATTACAATTGGAGTTTTGTTTTAAAGTTCTCAGAATTCTTGAAGAAAGACAATTCTCATTCTATAGGATGCTATTGCAAGTTTTATTTCCCTGTTAATTGATATTTAGAATTTTCGTAATTGTGACCATGAAATTTCAATCTAACCACATCTGCATTAATCCATTTTCCAGTGCACTCTTTTTGATAAAAAGGCTATTTCCATTCCTGTTCAATGATCAGAAAAAATTCTTTGGGATCTTTTCAGCTGATTGGCTGTTCACAGCAGATTCCATTGTAGAGGTGATCATGTCATGGCAGATTGCTTGACCTTAACTGTCAAAACACTAAGAATCCTGCCCACTCAAATTAAGAACCCCGGCCAATACACCTAGTATTCACTAATCACTTAATTAATATAGTTCTATAAGAATATTGGATGGCTTGGATCCACAATCAATGCTCACAGATGCAGCATTCAAGAGTTCGTAAGACAAGTTTCTTTGGGTAAATCTAATGCACAAGACCGCTTTAGAGTATTGAAAAGCAAGGATGTTCTGTTGAGGACCAAGGTGTGCGTGTTCCAAGCCATGGTTTTCCTCAGTTGCCTCATATGAATGTGAAAGTTGGACATTGAATAAAGAAGACTTAGAATAATCGCTGTATTTGAATTATAGTGTTTCCAAAAAATATTGAAAATACCATGGACTGCTAAAAGGATAAACCAGTCTGTGTTGAGAGAAGTACCGCCAGAGTGCTCCTAAAGAGACCAATACTTAGAGAAGAACATCATGTTTGGCAAATGGAGAGACAGAGAAACAGAAGAAGGCTTTCAGCAAGATGAATTGACCCAATGATGGCAACAATGGACTTGGGTACAGGTCATGTATCATTTCCTTCTGTTGTGCACAGGGTCACTATGGCTCAGAACCAACTCAATGGCACTTGTTATCAGTCTTGATGTCCAATCTAATAGTATGAATTTCCAAGTTTGTTCTTCTTTTTAAAAAATGTCTTGATTATTTTTGATCAGTTTCCTTTCCATATAATAGTAAAGTTCCATAGACTATGTAGATACATCTGAGGAGAAGTTATTTAACGATGTTGCCTTTTTTCGATTTCTGAGCATGATTTCCCTCCATTTTCATAAGTCCTTTAGTCGTGTCAATGAAACTTTATAGCTTTCTTTATGGCAGTCATCTGCAAGTACTTTTTCTCTAAATAGTTTGGATTCTTTTTAGTACTAAAGTAAGTATATTTTATGTAATTTTTCCTAATGTTATTTGACACACATAAATAGGACACAAGTGATTTTTACACTCTAGAGATCATCTAGTGAGCTAGATAAATTCGTTCCTCAATAAAATGAAGCTACCTCAAAAGTTTAGAGGGAAGCTTAAAGGGTGGTGGATTATGTTGACGAGGGAGGGACAACTCAGAAAAGGAGTGTCGGGGGGGAAGCATTGCACGTTTTGGAGACTGTAACCAATGCCACTAAATGATACATGTAGAAACTATTGAATTGGTGCATGTTTTGATGTGTATATTCTCTACTATACCATTTCTTAAATTTAAAAATAATACAGTGTAGAGTCTTTTGGATTTCTACAGAAGCAATATCACATGTGAAAAAAGATAGATTTATTTTAATCCTTATAACTCATGTATCTTTTCTTTTCTATGAAGTGACAGTTAGGATACCAAGTACAATGTTAAATGGAAGTGAGAATGGTGACAGTGCCTCTATTATTCCTAACTTAAGGGAGTTTTTTTCAGTATTTCACTATTACATGATGATATCCATGGTAGTTTGAGGTTTGCTTTTCTTTATAATGTTAATGAAGCTTTCTGTTATAACTATTTGCTAAGATTTTTTTAATGAATAAATGTTCAAATTTATCAAATACTTTGTATCTATTAAATTATCATAGATTTCCTATTTTACAATGCTACTGTGATGAATTATACTGATTGATTTTTGAGTGTTAACCCACATTTTCTGTTTTGGAGTGAACCCAACTTAGTTGGGATGCGTTAGCTTTATGATACTGGATTGGGTTTGCTGGCATTTTGGTTTTGCATCAATCTCTATGAGAGAGATAGGTTTCGGCATGTTCTATTTATAGTGGCCTGGCTTGATTTTGATATAAAGTTCACTCTTGCCTTATAAAATTAGTTAGAAATTGATATCTCTGTTCATATTCTTTAAAGAGTAATGTAGTGGTTACACGTTGGGCTGCTAACAGCAAAGTCAGCAATTTGAAACCACCAGCCACTTTGAAGGACAGTGATGCTTTCTACTCCAGAATTTGGTTTCAGAAACCCACACGGGTTGCTCTGAGTCGGTATCACTAGTTGGCAGTGAGTTGACTTTTTATATTCTCGAGGAAACATGTGCGTGTGTGTGTGTGTGTGTGTGTGTGTGTTGATGCTATTTCATCTTTGGCTATTTGCTAGAATTTATTGCCATCTGGACGTATAGGAGAGGCTTAAGCATTGATTCAGGGACTTAAAAAGATATCAATATGCTGAAATGCATTTCCTTATGTGACATTTTGTCTTGGTTCTTTGGAGAAATGCTTGAAAGATTATCCCCACCCCCACCCTCACCCTAAGGAGTTATCTCTGTCGTAATTTTCTACTCAGGAAGTTTTGTCAGTTTGATCCAGGTCCATTACAATATATGGGGAGGGATGGTTAATGGGATACTATTATTGATGTGATTAATGAGATAAAATTTGATTGGTGAGATGTGATTTGATTGATTTCCTAGGTAGGCCATAAATAGCTTGATGTTTTGACACTCTGTGTTTAAATAACTCTGAGTAGCAGCCTTCCCTCTGATTTGTCTGTTTTGTGCATCTTGCAGATGTTGGTCAGTTTATTTAGCAAACTGAGTTGTTTGAGGTTCACCACAGGGTAGGTCAGTTCATGGCCCTCCTGAGAAGGTCAGACATTCAAATTGACAGCCAATCTCATGGAAGTTTTGAGAGACAAGCAGAGGAAAAAAAGCAGAAAGCAAATTTTATTTCCCTAGAGCAACAAAACCAGGACACTAATAATTATATATATATATATATATAGCATAAGAAATAAATATTTAATCTATAAAGCAGTAAAAATGGCTCTGTATAACTCACTTCCATGAGACAGCTAATACACTGGCAGTCCTTCAAGTCTTAAGGGCCTCAGGGCAGTCCTCTGTAGAGCAATTCAGGCTATCCAGCCACAGGTAGCAAACAGCAAGGCAGGTCACCAGCAGTTAGCCAGATGACAGGGTTCGACAGTCCCCAGTTCAAGAGATGTATATTCCAGTACCATGGACAAGCAGGTCTTGAAGGAACCTCAGATTACAGTCACACAGACTTGGGCGAGGTATCCCACAGGTAGTGTAGCTTGCAAATTGAGGCACAGAATAAGAAGTCAGAGGCACACTGGTCCAATGATCAAAAAGCAAGAGACAAGAAAAAAGGCGAGACTTGCTTGGCCACTTTTCTCTCTGCCCTTCACATAATTCCACATGTGTTCATTAACTGTGTTGGCACAATAAGCCTACCTATCACTACACACACACACACACAATGTTATTTTGAAACACATGTTCTTTGTAGTTACACAGCCCACCTCATAATAAAATCAGTAATAATATCCCATTAACTGCCCCTCTCCATATATTGCTATTTTTTGTTCTTTTGTTTGTTTGTTTTCTTCTCATACCCTTTCTCACTCCATGTTTCTGGTCCTTTTCTTCCTCTCACTAACCCTGGTTTCATTGTAGTATTTAAAGTCTTATCTTCTTGTGTGAAAACATTTTTTCTTTTTCTTTCTTTTTCTTCATAGTAATTGTCATAAAATATTTATCCATATTACATTGACTAAATTTGCTAAGCATACCATTCTCTAATTTTCTCCATGTTTTAAAGTTAACAACCTCATCGTTGATTTTTAAGGATATATAACATTTCATCATATGAATGTGCCAGAATTTGTTATCCATTCCTCTCTAGTCAGTTTTTAAAATTGTTTCCATCCTTTTGCTATTAAAGAAATTGCTGCAATAACCATAGATGTGCATAACTCTGTTCATGTTTTCTTCTTTTTTTCTTTAGGGTATATTCCAAGGGGAGAGATTGCAGGATCATAAGATGTCAAAGGTTAAGGAAATGCCATAGTGGTTGAGGAATTCTACAATCTCATCTAATAGCATGTCCAAAGAGCCTAAGATGAAGTCTCACCAAGCTAATTTCTTTTTTATTTGTTTGTTTGTTTGTTTTTGGCATCACTGCCCTCAGGTGGTGGGAGTAGGAGGCCCAGCCTTTGCTCCATGGAGCTGGAATTGAACCTCCATCCCAGTGGGCCGTAGTCCCACGCACATTACCAAACTAATTTCTAAAAAGTAACTGGCTGTACTTCTACCAAGATAGATTTTTTTGGTTCTTCTGGAAGTCCATGGTACTTACAATATTCTTCATCAACCCATAACTCAGTTTTGCTCTGATCTTCCTTTTTCATCATCCAACACTTACATACATATAAGACAATTGAATATACCATGAAGAGAACCAAACCTATCTTACTCTTCATCTGCTTTCCCAATGTAATACGCTGTTGGATTACATGACTATTACTTATATGAGCACTGATTATGGATCCAATTAAAATGAAATCCTTGACTGTGTCAAGCATTTTTCTGTTGATCACAATGTTGTTTATTGGCCCAGTTGGGAAGGTTCTGCTGTAATTGAGCTGTAATCCTTACTTGAAGACTGCAGTTTTGATCTTCATGAGCAAATGCCCCACATCATCCTTGCTTCAGCAAGCAAGCTTGTTCATCAGCATTCCTCCAGTCCTGATACTGTTTTCTTCATCATATAGCCCAGCTTCTCTGATTATTTACCCACCATACAAGTTGAATAAGTACAGTAAAAGGAAACATCTCTGCCATACACATTTCCTGATTTACATCCATTCAGTATTCTCTTATTCTGTTCAAATAATTAACTCTTAGTCTATTTGGAGCAACCAAGAATCCTACTCATAACTGGCCCACATCAGAGAATATTTCAGGCAAGCTAGAGTAGAATATATATATTTTGCTCTTGGATGTATTTTTCTATGTGTCCATTAAATCCAGTTACTTTTGATTGAGGCTAAGGTCAAACATCTGTGGACTAATTTTCTGCTACTTCACTTCTCAATTAGTGAGCAAGGAAGTTAGGTTTTGAGTTGATGCCAGAAGTTTCAACGTCATGACCTTGTTTTTGAAGTGAGAAAGCTCTCCTGTAAGCTTTAATAAAATTTATTTGACCTTATAAATTTGACACTTCATCAAAATTTTCTTTTTTTAATATAAATTGTTAAGTTATCTACTACATTTCAAATGTCACTATCTGTAGTGATATTTTCTTCATTTTAGAGACTGATTCCTATTTTTAATTTTATTTATATTTAAAATTAGTACCCCAAAGTTTATTGGTTTTATTTTTGTCTTTAAAAAGTTTGGGGCTTTTGCTCAGCCCCGGGGGCATAGTGGGTGCGGGACTGCGGCCCACTACGTTGGAGGTTCAAATCCAGCAGCAAGACTGGGCCTCCTACTCCCACCACCAGAGGGCAGTGATGCCCCCAAAAGTTTGGGGCTTTGTAGAATCTTCCTCCTGTAAGCTTGTTTTCTGATTGGTAAAGAAAATACTTATCCCACTCACTACTTGTCTGTTTGTTTGTCTTGGAAGCTATATCACTGATGTTTCAAATGCCAGCAAAGTCACCCAAAGTGAAGAAGTTTGACATGTCAGAAAAGACTGAGCTTGTTCTGATCTTAGATTAGTTAAAGCAAATGGAAGAGATGACGAAGTAAAAGAGCTGACCAGCACATTCCAAAGGGCACCCACAGAAGAGTAGAGTGTTAGAATGAAATGTGCAAAGACCTTGAGTTAGAGAAAAGGAAGAGCATGCTTAGCATCTCATCATCTGAACAAACTGAAAGATTGTATGGGAAAAATATTTAAAGATGAAACAATAATCAAAATAAGTTAGAAAGAATATGCAGAGTAACTCTAACTCCCCCCCAAAAAACCCTAGTCAAGAACCACAGGTATTGAAGGAAGAAGTTTAAGTTCTCTGAAGGCATTGGCCCAAGACAGGGTTTCAGGAATTGTCAAACTACTGATTGAAATATATCGACAAGCTGAAAAACACTGGAAGCACTCAATCATCTATGCCAAGAAATTTGCAAGGCAGACACCTGACCAGCTGACTGGAAGGGATCCATATTTGTACCCCTTCCCAAGAAAGGTGATCCAAAAAATGCGCAAGTTATAGAACAATGTCATTAATATTGCATGGAAGTCAAATTTTGCTGAAAATCATTCAACAATGCTTAGCGCAGAACTTTGATCAGGAGTTACTAGAAATTCAGGCTGGAATCAGATGAGGACGTAGAACAAAGGATATCATTGCTGATGTCAGATGGACCTTGGGTGCAAGCAGAGAATAAATACCAGAGGGATGTTTACTTGTGTTTTATTACTCTGTAAAGGCAATGGATTCTGTGGATCATAACAAATACTGATAGCCATGAAAGGAATAGGAATTCCAGAACACTGCAGTGTGCTCATGCAGAACCTGGGCATGGACGAGGAGAGAGTTGCATTACCAGAGCAAGGGAACACTGCGTGGTTTAAAATCAGCAGAGTGCAACGGAGTTGTGTCCTTTCACCATGCTTATTAAATTTGTTTGCTGAACAAGCCCTCAGTGGAACTGGACAGTATGAAGAACAACTCCGCATCAGATTTGGAGGAAGGCTTATGAAAAGTGGAGATGTATAGAGAGCACAAACTTGCTTGCTGAAATTGAAGGAGGACTTGGAGCTCTTGCTGATGAAGATCAAGGATTGCATCCTGGAATATGGATTACAACTTAACATAAAGAAATTAAAAATGTTCAGAAATGGTCCAATAGATAAGATCAGAATAAACATAAAAAAGACAGAAGCTGTCAAAGATTTTGTCTTGCTTGGATCCATATTAGGGCAGCAGTCAGGAGATTAAAAGAGGAAAAACTTGTGGCACAAGACCTCTTTAATGTTGGAAAGGCAAGGATGTTACTTTCAGAATGTGGTAGTTACATAAATTCATGTCAATTTGATAAATAATGAAACGATGGTGTCTATCCTGTGAAACAAGTCACTGCCTGATATTGCCTTGGGCATGGTCTTCTCATGAGGATTCTGGGAACTCTCTCTCTCTCTCTCTCTTTCCCTCCTGTCTTTGTTTACCTGCTGACAAGCCATGGAGAGACTTGCTGAGCCCTGGGAGAGCCTGTCTCTGCTTCACCTTCCTGTTCAAGAGCCAGTTGAGAACTGGAGGAGCCACATGGAGACCCAGGCCATTGCTGATATGCTTCACCGCCATCAGAACCATAAGAGTTTTCACCCACTGGCCTGTGATCTTCCTGCAATTTGCATCACTGCATATGACTCCACGAGTCTAAAGAAGGATTTTTTTTCACAAGTATTGGACTTGTGAGCTTGATCTGGAGTTTGTCTTAATAAACAACTACTGTTTGGTATAAAACTCTTTCTTATACATAAATGAGTATTTCAGGGTCTGTTTCTCTAGTCTACCCAGCCTATCACACAGGTCCAAGGTCTAACCCAAGCCATAGTTTTTCAATTGAGATATATATATATATATATATATATATATATATATATATATATATATAAAGACTGACAGAGAATCAGTATATTTGCATTATTGAGCTGGTGAAGAATATTAAAAGTACCTTAGATTGCCAAAAGAACAAACAAATTTGTCTTGGAAGAAGTACAGTCAGAATACTCTTTAGAAGCAAAGATAGGGGAATTTCACCTCACATTGCATTAGACAGGTTAACCAGTCGTGTTAAAGCAGAGGGTCTGTTGTGCACAGGGGCTCTAACAATTGGAACTGACTCCGCACCACCTAACAACACCTCCACTTTAGGCCACATTTCTGGGTCCAAGCCACAGAAGAGACCAGGAAAGCAAGTCTCTGGCCTCTGCCTTGGCAAGACTCATAAACCCCAAAACAAATTCACTCTCATCAGGTCAACTCAGACTTACAGCCATCCTGTAGCACAGGGTAGAACTGCTCCTGTGGATTTATGATACTGGAACTCTTTAAGGAAGTAGAAAGCCTTGTCTTTTTTTGGGGGGGGGGGTGGCATCACTGCCCCCTGGTTGTCATGGGAGCTACCCAACCTTGCTCCTGGAGAGCCACTGCTGGATTTGAACCACCAAGTCCATGGACCGCAGTCCTGAGCTCAACCACTACGCCACCGGGGCTCAGCTGAAAGCTTTGTCTTTGTCCTTAGGAGCGGGATGGCTTCAATTCCTGGCCTGGAAGGGTTGGTTCGTTGTGTAACCCACTCTGTCACCTTAGATCCAGTGGCAAAAAGTCACAGAGTAGGAAAATCCTCAAACATTCAAAGAATTGCTTGGTTGCTCAAAAGAATTACAAATAGAGACTAAATGTTTTTTAAACGTTTTATTTTTCCTTCATATTTTCTACTTTTTTGCTTACTTGCCTGACAGTACATTTCTCATTTATCTTCTAGTCATTAAGTAAGTCTATTTGTAAATGAAGAACTTGTTTCCTCAGTATGTGTATTATAGGGTTCCTTGGTGAGTATCAAGCTTAGTTTTTAGGAAGAATAATACTTTTTCCTTAGAGAGAAGTCATTTAATGACTCCACTGGTTTGATGAGGAATTGTTTCAGGAATGTTTTTGACAGTCAAGGAAGGGCACATTTCCTTATGGGCTGAAAAAAAAAAGCAACAAATAAACAATCCATGTACTTTCTCAAATGGTAAGTATGAGAAACTTTGGGACATCATTCTTCAGTGTGTAGCTGCATGTCCTTATTTTCCGTGTGTCCATCCTGTCAATAACATCTTTTACTCTTACTCGCTCAGTCCAGATGCTAATAGGGCTTCTGTAACTTTCCTAAATCAGAGCCTACATCTGCTTTAGTTGCTTTGATGGGATTTAACCTGTAGGCTTACGAACATTTAAATTAGGACTAGTTCAACTGTTGGCCGATTCTTAACAATTCCTCTCAGTGATTGGCTTATGGCCTGTTCGCATCACCATTACCTGCTAACCTGGTGCACTGCATTCCTCCAAAATTTCTAGCATTCATTCTGCAATCTACTGTACATTTTCAAGAAGTTATTACATTTTCAGTTTAATAATGATGGCCTGCTTTGCCTTCACTGCTTATTTTTTCTCTTGTGGCATTCCTATTTTTGAAGGTGACTTTATAGAGGAAAGGTAAAAATGTCTATCCCATAATTGTGATGGCTACATTTTCACCCCTCCCCCTACTGCACCAGAGGGGGCAATTAAGTGACTAAAATTTGAACTATCAGAGTAGATTAGACTAAATAAAAGAATCAAGTTATGTTAGTTAGATGAAAACAAACATCAACTTTTTCCTTTGCCAAAATCTGCTTTCTTCATTGGAAAGTTCCAACAACAGATTGTTTAGTATGGGCATCTTCACTATAAGTTCACTAGGGTTATTTTTTAATAACTGGATAATAGAAGGAAAAGCAAAATAATATCATAGAGGTAGAAAACTCCACTTCTAAAAAGTCATATCCATATCATAGCCACCCTGCACAGAATTTCTGAGACAGTGCATTTTTATTGGAGCAGACAGGAACAGATAGCCACATCTTTCTTTGTAAAAAATATTTTTCATTAATCATTTTATATGGAGCTCTTATGGATGTCATAACATTCCAAGATTCAGATGGATCAAGCATAATTGTACAATTGCTACTACGATAAGTTTCAACACCTTTTCTTTCTTCTTGAACGCTTTCATATCAGCTCCCCTTCATCCCCTCCCTCCTCCCTCCCCTCCAGGAGTCCTTGTTGTTATTGCTATATATTATGATTACTATTCTATTCTCTGTATATTTATAGCCATATCTAACTTTATCCATATCTATTCACCTATTATAAGTTTTTAACATGAGAAGCTTTTGATATTTGTACAACTCATTTCAGAATTTCAGATGACATTTTTATCAGCTTTTTCTGAAGAACATATGTGTCCATTAACATAAAAGTATTTAACAAAATGAATTTTAATAAGAAATACATAAATTATGGCTACTCTGAAACTATAATTCCCATTGGAGTGAAGTTTATATATTTTGCCTTTCTTCTTTTAGCAGCTTTATTCCTTTATTTGAGAGTCAGTTTTAGTTTTCTTCTATATTGACTGCTTTAGACTTTTGAAAGTGGTGATGGCATGTGGGTAATCAATATAGAGCTCCTTGAGTTATTCTTCACCCCATTACATTTTCTAGACAACCAACCATGGATATGGTATGGAACACTTTCCTTATTCAGTTATCCCAGGCAGCTTACTAAGCCTGCTGCAAAGGTACACATTTGGTCTTCCTAACTACTTCATAGCAAATTTTCAGGTCTCCTTGAGGTTCCAAGAGGCATCCTTCTTGCAGTCCCTGCATGGATGTGCCTGTAAATGCTGATAATGTGCTCTCTGGTCATCACGTCATTGTTTAAAAATTGCCTTTCTTCTTACCCCGAATTTGTAGAGTCAATGTGCCCAATCAGGTTGGTAGGGAAGAGGCCATAGTTTTGCTCCTTGGTTATATTTCTTTATTCTTCTACAGTAAATTTGTATATAATTAAAATGATATCTTTTAAAAAGATAAAATATCTGTATATGCTTTATCTCAGTTTGCTAGACAAATGTGGACCATAGTGACATAAAGAAGTAATCATATTTTAGAACAGTAAGTTTGGTAAAACCTAAGAGTTTAAATGCATTATGTGGCCAGGTTTCAAAAAGTTTTGTCATGCATTATGGTGAAACCTTTAAGCTTAAACCTCTGCTCTGCCTTCCAGCTGCTCACCTTCCAAACAACAGATTATTGAGAGGACACGAGCGGCAGCATGCTGCTGTTAGCAGTGTTTCCTTCCCTGCCCGCCTCAGCCCTGCGTACCATAGACATGCAGAACAGAATTACAAAAACTGAGGTTAGAAATTAGTCCTGACAGCACACCTTAAGAGAGCTATAATTTTGTTAGGAATGCACAACAAAAGAATTGATGTCGACTATTCGTTTAACAATAACATTTATTATGCAGAAGAAATAATGCACTACCAGAATTACCAGATCTATTTAAGGTCTAATATAGCAAACACAGAGTTTCGTGGCCTTCATTATAACTTGGGTTGCAACTCACATCTCTCAAAGTTCTTCATAAATTATCTGTAAAATATGTACAAAGATTCTTTTGTTCAAATATTATCACATTAGCATTTCCCTTTCCTCTTTTGGATTCATTCTATAAAGCAGGGGTCTTCAAACTTTTTAAACAGGGGACCAGTTCACCGGCCCTCAGACCATTGGAGATCCGGACTATAGCTAAAAAACAAAATATGAGCAAATTCACTGCGGGCCCGGGATGAGTCCGCTGCTAAGCACGACAGTGGCAGCGGCAAAAACACCTGACAGGCTGGATAAATGTCCTCGGCGGGCTGCATGTGGCCCGTGGGCCGTATTTGAGGACCCCTGCTATAAAGTACTGTGGGACCTGGGACAGAAAATGACTCCCAACTCTGGAAGTGACAGAAGGCAACATTTTCAAAATCTAGGAAATATTAAGAAGGAGCTGATACCAATGGCTCAAGAGAAAGTAAATGTCTAGAAAAGAATGAAATCAACATATGTATAAATATGCTTGATACAATTGATGTATGGATAGTGATATGAGTTGTAAGAGTCCCTGATAAAATGATCTTTTAATATAAAAAATACCAAGCGGTTACACTAATTTACTATGAAAAAAATACAGTAGAACCCAGGTACTTGACCAAATCAGTACTGGACATAATCAGATTTTGACATGAAATGTCGAGAAAATTTTGCATCAGAGCTCAAACAAAACATCAGAATCCTACCAGATGCAAGTGAGTTTTATAAACAAAAGCAGTTTGTGTTTCGGTCACTCGGTGTTAGTTGGCATTGTTTAAACCTTTTGTGGTTGTGTTCCAAGCATTTTGTTATGCTTTTCTTAGTTATTGTGACTCTTTGTACTGTTTTTAGATTAAAAAAAAAGAGTTCTAAGACAAGGTTTTTTTTTTGAAAAGAATCATCATGATAAGGACTGGTTATCCATGTTGTCGATATTGTTCATGATAATTTAGTAAACCCTTTTAGAAAACAGTCAAAGGAATGTCAATAGCAGACCACATTAGACAGATTAAAAAATTTTTTTTTAGGGAAAACCAACCAGTTCCTAGTGAACAAAAGGCAAAGAAAGGAACAAAACACTCCTGAAAAGCAGCTAAAAAAAAAAAAAAAAGCAGCAAAGGGTTGATTTTTATGGCAGGGGATTCCCCTCCCAAACAATGATTTTCCAAACCTCCTCTCCACTCCCTGTCCACAGATCCAGATCCTCCTCAATCTCAAGGTATGGGCTATAAAAAGTTTTTCAATGTTGTTTCTTATCTAAGTTGTATTATTTAATCCTGAACTTATTTACTTTGAAATTTCTGTGTAACTTTTTGTACAAAAAGGCACCAAGGGTAAAAACTTGGTGGTCAAATATGGATTAATCCGCTTTCAGTTATTTCTTATAGGACAAATCGAATTGGAATTCGACCGCTTCACACCTTGACCTCCTAGAATGGATTAGCGTTGAAGTCTGGGGTCCTACTGTACATGCAATATATTTTTAAGGGAGGCACAAAGTTGCCACCATAACAGGATGAAGACTAATGAGTTATTATTAGCTAACTGGTTCTCAAGCGTTAGTTTGGCTTAGAATCATCAGAAGAGTCACTAAAGTATTGCTCGCCCCCTCCCCCACCCCCCGAGTTTCTGAATCTGGAAACATGGCACGGAGCCTGAGACTTTGCAACAAGCACCCTGAGGATACAGATGACCCTGACCCAGGAACTATGATTTCAAAACTGCTGATAAAGGAGAAGGCATCTATGCAGGCTCACTGTACATGATCAATTAAAGTTCCCAAGCAATTACTAATTTATAGATGCTTGTTCATGAAAATAATTGCTGTCCAGAGAAATAAATAAAACCGAGTACTGTAAGACATGATCCGTTTTGAATCTTCTCCAGTAATTTTTTCACATGTTTGGAATGAACTTGTATGTCCCTAAAGACTCCAAGTCCACTTCAGTTTTACTTTATCTCCTTTTGTTAGCCACTCAGATTAATATCTCGGTCTGAGGGTAAGGAATCTGTATGGTTTGGGTTTTTTTTTTTAAGACTTCATTTTAGTTTTTTAAAAAAGTATTGAGGTTTTCAAAGATGCATATTTTATATAATTACATAGGCCATCTCAACAAAATAAATCAATACTAATATCTCATTAATTCCCCCCCACTCCCCTAACAAATGTAGTCTTTCTTTTTTTATTTCCCTCCCATTCTTCCTCTCTCTCCCTAGAATTTCCTATCCTTCCAATCTCCCTGTTCCCACCCCCATCCCTGGCCTCCTTATACTCTTCATAGTCTTATCTTTCCATATAAAATCACTTCTTTTTTCTTTGCTTTTCCTTATAATATTGGTGCTATTAAATATTTATGCCTATAAGATTGACTTAGTTTGTTAAACATAATGTTCTATAATTTTGTTTAGAATACAAATAGACATTTGTATATAATAGACATTATAATAATGTCTTGAGGTATTTAAGAGAGTTTTCATATCGATGCATAATATTTAATTGCATGAATGTACCAATGTTTGTTTATCCAGTTCTCTATAATTGGAATTTTGGGTAGCTTCCATGTTTCTGCTATTATGGAAATTGCTGCAATAAACACAGTTGTGCACATGCCTGTTTGTGTTCCATTCTTTATTTCTTTAGCGTACAGACCCAGTAAAGAGATTGATGGATCACAGGTACTTGTATTTGCATTTGTTTGGGGAAGTGCTATACTGACTTCCATAGTGGTTGTATAATTCTATAGTCTCACCAGCAATGTAAGATCATTCCAATCTCCCTGTATCCTCTCTCGCATTTATTATTTTCTGCTTTGTTGCATTTTGATAAACATGTTGGGGTGAACTGGTATCTCACTATTGTTTTAAAGTCTTTTTTTTTCCCGCCCAAAAGTCTATTTTTTATAATGCTTATGAACACAAAATTTCTTCATGTGATTGTTGGCCACCTGGGTGCCATCTTTAGTAAACTGGTCTATTCATGTTTTGCATCCATTTTTAAATTGAGTTAGATGTCTGCTCCCTTCGGCCCCTCGTGATCCACAGGTGGGTGTGCTTCTTCTAGGTGGGCTTTGCTGTTTCTGCGCTGGATGGCCACTTGCTCACTTTCTAGCCTTTAAGATCCCAGCTACTTTATTGTTTGGTGATGGCGTCATCAGTTTTCTCAGCTCTGTCTGCCTCTGCACCCTTTTGTCCTCAGCGAGCAAGGTGAGGACCCAAAGCCCACTTGTGGGCAATTGGACACCCCCTTACAGGGGATTCACGGGGGAGAGTTGGGCCAGTGAGGTAGCAATGAAGCATACTTTACTTTATTGAAGCATAAACCTCACTTTATTTCCTGAAAGTTTCTTCCTCTCAACCATCATAGCCCCAAATCTACCCTGCAGTTCCAGCTGGGCTGGAGGAGGTGCACTGGTGGAGGCGGGAACTGGAAACGAGGGAACTCGGGGTGGATGGACCCCTCGGGGTGAGTGGGGAGAGTGAAGTTGCTGGATGGGTGGAGGGAGGGTGGAGTGGAGAGAGGAAACCAGCTGTGGGGATCTGCGGAGTGTCTCCTACTGGAGGGCAGACGTAGGGGGGAGTGGGCAGGGGGAGATGTTGGGCAGTGTAAGATATGACAAAACAATAATCAGAGTAATGAGAACTGGGCGGAAGAGGGGAAAGGTTGGAGGGGAAAGGAAGGGGCCCCATATCAAGGGCCCAAGTGGAGGGGCAGATGTTGGGAGAATGTCGATGAGGACAGGCAAGAGGGGGTGCTTGGCATGTTGTATGTAACTATGTATTGAACGAAATAAGATGGAAAGCGATGTATGAGCGCCCAATAAAATGATAAATTAAAATTAAAAAAAAATTTAAATAAAAAAATTGTTATTTGTATTTTTCTTGTTATGCTGTTGTCATTTTCTATAGATTTTTTATCTTAGTCCTTTATCTGATGCATCATTACCAATGACACATTATCCAGTCTGTGGGTTCTCTTTTAAATCTCTTGATGATGTCTTTGGATGTGCACAAATGTCATATTTTTAAAGATTACAGTCCTTTATTTTGTCTTCTAGAGTGTGTATATTTGTCATTATGCTCAGTAGTGTGATTATATCTTGGTTTAGGGCTCTTAAGTATGTCCCTATTTTTTCGTTGATGGTCTTTATGGTTGTGTGGCTTATATTTTGATCTTTGATCATTGAGTTCATTTTTGTGTGAGGTAGGGGTCCTGTTTCATTCTTTTGCAGGTGAAGATTCAGTTTTTCCAGCACCACTTTTTGAAAAGGCTTTATCTTCCCCACTTAATATGTTTTAGCCTTTTACCAAAAATTAAGTGTTCGTAGGTACTAGGTTGTATTTTGGGGTTCTCAAATCTAGTCCACTGATCTTCATATCTGTCATTATACCAGTATCAGGCTGTTGGGATTACTATGACTATAAAATAAATTTCAAAGTCTGGGAGTGTAAAGTTTCCAGCTTTGCTTTTATTTTTAATCATATTTTTTGTATCTTGAGTTTATTTCTTTTCCAAATAAAACTGGTGGTTACTTGTCCATTTGTTTGAAGAACAATTGGGATTTGGGTCAGAATTGCACTGAATTTTTAAAGTGTTTTAGTAATGTGGACATTTTAACAGAGTTTATTTAGTTTACTTCCATTTATGTAAGTTTCTTTTAAAAAGTGTTTTTTAGCATTCTTTGCATAAGTCTCTTGGTAAGATTTATCCTTAAATATTTTCTTTTTTGTGTAGTTATTGTAAGTGGTATTAGTCTTTCAATATCCTTCTTAATATCATCATCTTAAATATGCAAAATCCAACTGATTTCTGGTGTTGATCTTATAGCTTGCTACACTGTCAAATTTGCCATTTAATTTCAGTAATTTTTAATAGTCTTGGGCGTGTTCCACATAAAGGATTACATCATCTACAAAAAAAGAGTTTTGTTTTTTCTGTGCCTATGTGGATGCCTTTAATATCATTTTATTGTCTGATAGCTCTAGCTAAAACTTCAGGACTGTAATTTTTTTTTGCACCACTGCCCTCTGGTGGGAGTGGGAGGCCCAGCCTTGCTCCTGGAGAGCTGCTCCTGGCTTTGAACCTCCAGCCTAGCGGGCCGCAGTCTTGCACACTCAACCACTACTCCACCGGGGCTCAGCCCCCAGGACTGTATTAAATAAAAGTGGTGGCAAAGGGAAACCTTTTCTAGTTTCCATTCACAGGGGAAATATTTTCAACTTTTATCCATTAAGTGAATTGCTGGCCATTGGTTTTGAATATATAACTTTATTTGAGAGAAATTTCCCTTCTAATCCTATTTTATTGAATGTTTTATCAGGAATGGTGATGAATTTTATCAAATGCCTTTTCCACATCAGTTGGTATAATCATATGGTTCTCCTTTATTTTGTATAAATGGTGAATTACATGGATTGTTTTTCTAATGTTAAACCATCCCTGCATATTTGGTATGAATTCTATTTGATCATGATATGTTAAATTTTGATCCCTGACAGGATTCTGTTGGCTAGAGTTTTATTGAAAATCTACTCATCTATATTCATTAGAGAATTTGGTCTGTAATGCTCAATTCTGGTTATAACTTTGCCTGGTTTAGGTATCAAAGTTATAGTTACTTCATAAATCGTATTTGGTAGAATACTGTCCATTGGTGTATTATGAAATTGTTCATGCAGAATTGGTATTAATGCTTGTCTAAAAGTTTGATATCCCTCCCCAGTAAACCATCTCATCCCATGCTTTTTTGATGTTGGAAATTTTTAATTATTTATTTTTACATCAATTTGTGGTAATCTAGGTATATAATGCCATTCTAGAAATTTATTCATTTTTTTAGATTTTTAAATTTGTAGGAACATGATTTTTCATTGTACTATATGATTTTTTTAAAATCTCATTTTGTATCTTCTCCAATAATTTTATAAGAGCATTGTCTATAGTATGTGTGTTTTTATAAATTCATGGTGTATATGATTAGCTTTTCAAGTGCAATTTGAATGATTTTTTTGCATTTTTCTGATTCATTTACTAAAATGTGTGTTCAGTAAGTTTTGACACCTTTTATACTACATTTATACGTCTAAAAGTCCTGACTTTATTTGTATTGAAAGTATACTTACCATTTTTAATGGTCAAT
This sequence comes from Nesogale talazaci, assembly GCA_004026705.1. Taxonomy (NCBI): domain Eukaryota; kingdom Metazoa; phylum Chordata; class Mammalia; order Afrosoricida; family Tenrecidae; genus Nesogale; species Nesogale talazaci. The sequence goes on along the minus strand of PVJH01014779.1, from coordinate 28,053 downwards.
TTTGACTGAATTTCAGTGCACTGATCTACCTCATTTTGTAATTTTTGATATTATCTTTACATGGAACATCAAGATAATGCCTTCTAAATAAAAATTAAATATTATGAAGCTTAGTAAATTTCTTTGAAAGTTCTTGTGTTATTCCAGCAGACTTTGGACATTCTGTGTTTTCTTAAAACTTCATCAGGAAGTTGTACCAGAGTAAGCAAAAAATAAGGTATTGTTGAAAATTATAGAAAATTTTATTAAACAAAAATATCAAAATATGAAGCTTTTGCTTCTCAGCACATCCTTCATTTACATTTATGCACTTATGAAGACATTAACCCTTCCCTTAATAATTCTGTGCTCTTCCAATTATACCATATTCAAGTGGAAATTTTGGCAACCTTGAAGAACCCAAGTCATGCTCTTTTTAAGCATTCTTTGAGCTTTTCAACAAAAAGAAGCTTGAAGGGATAAAGTTTGTAGAGTGGAGGAAGAAGCTTTCCCAACGAAATTCTCCTAGGAGAGCCCTTGCCGCACTTTGGGAATGAGCAGATGTGTTGCCATGATGGGGGAAAACTCCTTAGCACAACTTTCTCCACCAGTGAGCCTTTTTCTCATGAGTGCAATTTTCAATTTTCTTAAAACTTTTTCATGGTAAGCCTCCATTTCCAAATTCAAACTACCCTAGAGGACAGAATAGAATGCTTCCATAAAGTTGCCAAATCTTTAAATCTTTATCAGAGCAGACAACCTCATATTTCTCCCACTAAGTGGCTCGGAACTAGTGACTGCAGGCAAGCAGTTCTATGACAACTTTTGAAACCTCCTCAGATTTGATTTCATGCACAGGAAAAACATTATAAGAATCAAAGAAGTCTGTTATTAATTTTTGTTGCAATTTAATGAAGTGGTAGGCAAAAGTTTTTAAGTTAGATGTCTTAATGCAAAAAGAAGAAATAGTATCAAAAAAGCTACAAATCTTGCTGGATAAGACTAACAATATGACTGGGTCAGAAAACAGCTAGTACATGCAGTTTAAGAGTCACAAAAAAAACCCCAGAAAGTTAACTTCTCCTATTATGTTTCCTTTACTAATCTACTGGTATGTACTAAGGGTGACCCTTAGATCCATCCTGGTAGTGTACAGATTCCCTATTTAGGGAATAATAAAATATTTGCATTCTAATAACATCTATGACTGAAGTTTGTTAGGACTAAACTTTAAAAGAGTAGTAGATGGAAAAGAGCAAAATGCCCCAGGGAGTCCTTTGTGCTGCACTCTCGGGAAACCTGATTACCGTCTTTACCAACAACACTACCTTGAGCCTCTTTCAGTACAGAAATATTCTCCCCTTCTTCTTCCCTGTTGCTGTGGGGAAAGATGCGGTTGCCATAGAAAAGGGATTTTATGTGTGTAACCTATACACACTTTGACAGAATAGACAAAAGAAACACTGTGACTGAATTACAGCTCTTCAGCTCCAGTTCATCAGCATGCTTAGTTTTAAGCAGTGTTTTTGTTTTTTTTGCCTATTTTTGAGGCTAACTGCCTTGTTGGTTGCTTCTTATATTTTTCTTTAAATTCCATAAAATTCTATAAGTTCCAGTTGAAAAACGTTAGTTTATGATCATTACAAAAAGAACCAAAGGTATCAATCCATTTTAAAGTGCATTGAAATTCCATGCCCCACATTGTGGAATGTACTTCTGGAAGAAATCCCACTTATGATTTTGTAATTATTTGCACATATACCCCCCCCAAAGTGGTTACCATGGAAACTGGGGATTATGTCATGTGGTAACTTTAACTGATATGCTTAGTTTCTGATTCAGAGGCTCAAATTACAATCATGCATTTACCAGGGAGAAGATAGAACTTTCTGTTATAAACTTGGGTTCTTTTTAACCAATCAATTCATAATTCTTCAAGCATATTTCCAATATGGAGCAACATTTTCTGTGACATGCGACATTGCTATTTTGATGTAGCAGTATAGTGGCTAGTGAAAAATTCTTTTTCAGATTTTTCCAATACAATCTAGATGTCTAATTCATTCTCTTGCTCCTCTTCATACTTCTCTTATTCTCAGGATTGAGGGGTAATTTATTAACAACCTGTGATATGCAGTTGACACAACCTTGCATGATGAAAGTGAGGTGGACTTGAAGGAGTTGTTGATGAGGATCAAGTATTACAACCTTTAGTGTGGATTATAACTCAATAAAAAGATGAGTGAAATCCTCACAACTGGATCGGTGGGTTACATCATGATAAATGGAGAGAAAGTTGAAGTTCTCAAGAATTTTTGTCTTGCTTGGATCTATAAGCAATGCTCATAGAAGCAAAGTTGAGACATCGAATGACACATTGCACTGGGTAAATCTGCTACACAAGACCTCTTAAAAGTGTTGCAAAGAAAAGATATCACTTTGAAAACTAAGATGCAATTGACCCAAACCATGGTGTGTGTTTGTGTGTGTATAGCTATAAAGAGATATTTAATCGAAGATAGATAAATCTATAGAGACAGTAACTGCATTAATAATTACTTAGAGGAAGGGCACAGGAGGTTGGAAGGAAATGGACAATTAACAATGAGTACAAGAAAGGAGGAAATGTTCTATTTATTGTGGTGATAATTGCATACTTTTTCTTAATATGACTGAACTATTGAAGTGCATTATATGTGAATTACATACCAACAAGCCTATTTTTACAAAGACATTATCAAAAGAACAACAAGAGAGTCCATACAATGGGGAAAAAAAGTTTTGACAAGGGACAAGGGAGGAGTGTCTAAAATCTAGAGAAAACTGCAAAACCTCACTAAGAAAAATGGATAACCAAATCGAAAAGCTGGAAAGGACCTGAACAGAGAGTTCACCAAAGAAGACATATGAATGGTCAACACACGTATGACAAGATGTTCATGATCACAAGCCATGAACGGAGAGGGAAATCCGGGCAACGATGACATGCTACCTTACACTAACCACAGCAGTCATGCTAAAACAAAGCAAACAGAAAGTAACCAATACGGAAGAAGTGGGACAGAGATTGGAACCTTCACACACTGCTGGTGGAACTGCAAATCTGTACAATTACCGTGGAAAGCACTATGACACTACCTCAAACAACTAAAAATAGAAATAAGACACGATCCAGCATTTCCTTTGTTGAATAAATAGCCAAAGGAAGCACGATCCGTCACACAGACAGAAATATGCTTTCCCATATTTGGTGCAGCACTGTTTACAATATCAAGAAGATGGGGCCAACCCAAAGGTCCATCATTAAAAGAGAAGAAAAAGAAACACGTATACATGCACACAGTGGAATGCTAGGCATCAGTCAAATACAATGATTCAAACCAGAAAGTATCTCATGGTGGAAACGGACCTGGAAAACCACATATTCAATGAAGTTAGACAATCACAAAAGGGCAACGGTTGTGTGAGACCACTGTTCTATGGTAACAAAATACAACCAGGGAAGGACTTTCATACCAAAATGAACAGACAAGTTTGAGTGTGGCTGGGTTTGGTGGGGAAGCAAAAAGGGATGGTATGATAGGTTTGTGTGCCAACAGGGCATCTGTAAGAAGATATGGGTGGAGTCTAGCTTGTCAATCAGGTTGCAGACTGATGATGCCCCTTGCTGCCTGGCCAAGATACATGGTTCTCTGAAAGTCTCTCTCCCTCTCTTTCTTCCTCTCTCCCTCCTTGTTGGTCACATAAGCAAGCTTCTTAATCCAGCTACCCTCTTCATCACATGTGCTGTGTGACCAGGAGACAGTGCTGTGCCCTGAGCCACCTTGCTGAGCAAACCCTGGACCGTTTCCCTGTGCCAGGCTGCACCATGTGTTCCATGCTGTGGCACCGCTCCACCTTGCTGTGTCTGATTCCTGTGTGATTCAATATCAAGAAGATGGGATTCCTGTCTGATTGCTGTGCTGGGATGATGCCACAGGTCTTGCCAGCCGCTAAGTGTTGCATCTCCATACCTACATACCTACATACTGCATACCTACATCATCAGGCCCCATAGTGACTTGTTTCTCCAGGAGGGGCCACTGGCCATCACTACCTGTCACCACCTCATCATCCTACTTTTTGCTTCCTTGGCCTTTGGGCTAATGGCTGTGTGAGTTGGAAAGACTTCCAGTATACTAACAGACCCATGAAAGTGAACTGAACTTTCTATACTGCTCTGTGGACACATTTACAGTTATAACTCCTTTTCACTATATAAACTTTATATATATATAGTGCGTGTGTGTCTTGGTTGAACTTCTCTGGAGAACTCTAACAAATATGGAAAATTGAACAATAGACCACCAAGTAAACAGGTGGTAATGTAGTTGAAGTAGAAGACAACTCACAAGAGGGAGAAGAGAAATCAGGGAACAGGGGAGGGGTAAACTGTTGGAACAGCAAAAATTGGATTGGATTGGGGATTTAAACTGTTGAGTACAAAATTGATGATCTGAAATAAAAATCCTCACCTAATTTACAATGGGAAAAAAAGAACAATAATAGTGTGCTACTTAGATGATTCTATGTCAACTAGATATCCCTGGAAAAGGGGGCTGTCAAATCTGTCAAATCTGATGGTGCGTCCTTAGGATGTGGCCTTCTCATAAGGAGGGTCCCGCGATCCTGGTTTTCTCTCTCTGCCACCGACCCTGAGAGTTTCTAGTGTCCTCCCATATTTCCACACAGTTCTGTGTCATTGTATGTGACAACATGAGTCTAAAGAGGAACTTACTGAATAGTATCAGAATTACAGACTTGAATTGGACTGAGCTAGGACAATTTCTTGATATATGATTACTTCTTATACAAAGCTCTTTCATATATATATATATATACACACAAAGGTCACTGGTTTGTTTCTTTAGTCAGCCTGACCTTACACACATAATCTCTAGTCAGATCCTGGAAATCCTGCTGCTAGAAGCTGGCTGCATGTAGACGATCTTTCGGAAGTACCCAATGCCTATTGCCAAACACGAAGCTGTCCATTAAACTACTCTTTGAGTTGAAGGGAATCAGTTCTACCAAGTTGAAAAAGACATTTGAAAAAAGATGACTTTTGTGGATCATTTCAATTTGATATCCATAAATGTGGACTCCAGGAGATACAAAGTGATGTTGTCAATTCCGAACATTTTTCTTAAGCATTTTTCAAAAGCCAGCTGAGAATGCTGAAGGCTTTTAACCATAATTGTGATAGAAAGTGCAGTTTCTGCTTAAGTGACTGTGAGACATGGTTAAAATTGTTTTGCTTTGCTTTGAATTACTTTACATTTGTTTTCTGAAACATCTACCATTTAACTGAGTCATGTACCATTCAGAATTTCCTAGAAATGATAAGCTTGTACTTTTCTCTTATAATATTGTGCCCTCAATCTTTTATAGATTTAGGAACTCTTAATTAAAAAGATCATTTTGTTCATTTATTATGAAATATACCATGAGTCTAAATAAAATATTATATATTAGATGAACATACCAAGAAACTACTATATAAATTTTATGTAAGATAAAAATCTAAGAATGTTTATAAATATAAGGTTATAGACATCATTATTAAGAATATTATGCTACCTATTAAAATAAATTAAGGAACAAAAAGTCTACTATATGAAAAATAATATTTAAATGAAAAAAACCATTACTTTGGGGGGACTTATTACATAACTGCCGTGCAACAAAAAGCAAAAATACCTTTTATTTTTGGAATCATACCATATTCATCAAAAATACTTTGCAGGTAGTACTTATTTCATGATACAAGAGGATTTGAAAACATTCATGGACATAAGTAATTAAAGCAAGAAGGGAAAAGATCATGGGCGTTTTCCACAAACTATTGACGGCCTCTCATACATAGATTTTCTTCCTTTAGCAAAAGTTTTGAAGATCAGTATCTTTCGAAGCTATATAAGCTTCTGGATCTTGTGAAGAACAGTTTTTGTAATATAGCCATAGAAGGAAGTAAAATGCCTGCTTGCTGCCCTTGTACTATTCAACTCTTCTGATCTGGAGCAAAAGAGAAAGAAAGCCAAAGAAAGAGTCATTGAAGCGAGTCTCTAGGACTAACCATCTATGTAATCAACAAGCTCATCTTCCCGGAGACCAGAAGCACTAGATCGTGCCCGGCTGGCTACCACCGATGACCATTCTCGTCAGGGTCATAATAGACGCTGACACAAGGGGAAAGCAATGTGGCACAGAGATACAGTTCTTACAAAGAACACACTTATTTGACCAATTAAGACTAGAGGCGGGCTGAGCCCCGGTGGCATAGTGGTTGTACGTGGGACTGCGGCCTACTGGGATGGAGGTTCAATTCCAGCAGTGGGGCTGGGCCTCCTACTCCTACCACAGGAGAGCAGTGATGCCCCCCTCCCCCCAAAAAAAAGACTAGAGGCATCCTCAAAATGATTTCCCTTAGTGGCTTCATAAGCCTTTCATTGAGATTACTGCTGAGGCTTTAAATAACAGATTGACATATGACGTAAAGAATCTTACCAATGCAGCCTACAAAGCCTAAGGAAAAAGCATCATCTATATGAGACCACAGGGTCAACAAGTTTTCTAATGCAAAGAAGAAAGGGTAAGGGGACAGGAAACGCCAATTACTGAACAGAAAAGACCCAGAATAGAATGAATGAGCCTGCCAACATAAAAATGTGACCAATATCACTGAACAGTTTGTTCAGTATGTGTTAAATGGAAACTTCATTTGCTATGTAAATTTCACTAAAATAGTAAAATGTTTAATTGCCTTATTTGATAATAAAGCTAAATTATTGAGGTTAATTTATTATAGTATCTAACATTATCAAAATTGAGGCATGTGACTTCTCCCTTAGGGCTGAATACGTAACCATTTTTTGGAGTTTCATCAATGTTTTTTATATAACATTTAGATTGTGGACAATGAGGAAATTAGCAAAGTTAATTTAAAAATTAACCTGTCAGTACATTTTCTAACATGTATATCAGAAATTTTTATATGAATAATATTTTTCTCTACGTAATTATACCTTGATTTGACAATCCTCATGAATTTCTTAAGAAAATGATGAGCTAATTCAGAAGCATTAAGCTTATCTAAACAACAAAATATTTCTAGCATCCTCCTTTTTATAAGATAAGAGCATAAATCATTGTGATTTCCCAGGGCTCTTTGAGAACTTTTTCTTTGAAAAAAGAAATTTTGAACATTAAATAGGCATCTGAATAGTACTTTGGGGGCACAGGATTGCTGTAAATGGTGGTGGAATGATTTGATAAAGAGTTGCACAGAATAATGCCCATGATCAATGTCACTGCATTGTAGACATAAAAAAATGTTGATTCTGTGATTTACTATGCATAGTTTTGCTACAATTTTTTGAAATCTCAAATATTTTGCTCTTCTGAATTCTGAATCTAATCCTGAGGTGGAGCAAAGAGCTATCAGAGAAGATTTGGTCCAGTAACTGGGGTAAGACCATAAACCTTGCAAGCAATGACTGGTTTTCCCTTACCTCCCTATTAGTCAACGTAACCACAATATTCTTCAATAACTACAGAAGAATGTAGCACACTTGTAAGGAACTTTAACTGATTCTGAAATGGCAATGGTTTTTTAAACAAGAACATATTAAAGTTGGCAAAATTTAGAGACCATGATTCTTGCTTCATAGTGAATTTCTGCTAAGCCAGCAGAAAGTACACAGAAGATAAAGGATTGCCTTTTAATTCTTTTGTTAAAATCAGAGAATATTTTTAGGTCAATTTATATTTTAACCAGGATAGAATCAAATTTGATTTGATTCAGTCTTTGGCAATATAGGTTATTAAAAATCTTTATAACAAGCCCTTCAGAATTAAGCAAACATTGCTGATTTTTAAAATATTTTTGTTTTGCTGTGTCTCAGAAGCTATAAATCCTAGCAATTAAAACCCATTTCCTGAAAATCTTCTACAACCTGCTCTATGCACTAATATTTTAGCATTCACCATCCTTTTCATATTCTGAAAAGGATTGATGTTTTACTTTAGGCCATTCTATTTTGGACATCTCATTATTTTGCATAGAGAGTTGCACTTCTTTGTCCTGATGAAACTCAATCATTGATAGTAATTATAACACAGATAAAAGAGGGAATTTATTAATTGAGCTCTGGTATATAGAAGCACTTTTAACAATTCAGCATATACCATGTATTAAGCCATAATACACGATCACTGAAGACAAATATGTGCATAAGCAAAAGAGGTGAAGAAAGCTGATGGTACCCAGCTATCAAAAGATGTAGCGTGTGGGGTCTTAAAGGCTTGAGTAAACAAGCGGCCATCCAGCTCAGAAGCAACAAAGACTACATGGAAAAAGCTCACCAGCCTGTGTGACCACGAGATGCTGAAGAGATCCGGTGTCAGGCATCAAAGAATTAAAACTGTATCATTATAAAAGGGGGGAGTACAGACTGGCTACCCAAAGCCTATCAATAGGTGAAGCAACATCCTCTTACAAAGGGGTTGCAGGAGATAAGCCAGTTACAGTACAGTGTAGTATTAATGAAATATGCATCTTTCCTCTATTTCTCAAATGCTTCCTTCCACCCACTATCATGCTCCCGGTTCTACCAGACAAGTCTGGCTAGAGCAAGGGATGTACACTGGAGTCAGGAACATGGGGAATTTAGGTTAGATGTTCCCTCAGGACTAGTGATGGGATTGGTGATACTGGGAGGGTGGAGGGATGGTGGAGTAGAAAGAGGGAACCAATTTCAGGGATCTGGTGCAAGATCCCTTGCTCTTCTCTGGGGCAAGGCCAACAGGGAAGTGAGTGTAGGGACACATTGGACAGTGTATGATATGAAAAAGCAATAGCAATTTGTAAATTATTCAAGGTTAAAGGGGCAGGAAGGGAAATATGGGGAGCTCGAATTGGGGACCTAGGTGGAGGGAGGAAGTTTTGAGAGTGATGATGGCAACAAGTGTGCAAATGAGGCCTGCATGCAATTGATGTGTGTATGGATCATGCGGGGAGATGTATGAGTACCCAATAAAATGATTCATTTACAAAAGGAGGGAGGGGGAAGGAGGAGCTTATACCAATGGCTCAAGTGGAAAATGTTTGGAAATGAATGTGGCAGCATGTGTGCAGATGTGCTTGATACAGATCATGTATTGAATGTTATAATAGCTGTAAGAGCTCCAATAAAATTATTAAGAAAAAAAGAAAAACATATGTTTGATGACCAAAGTTTCTGTACTTTGGAAGACAAATTATCTTCCTTTGGAATAAAAAAAATTTTGAAGTATATCTATTAAAACTTGATTCTATATTCAAGGATTCAAAGTTTCATAAAAAGAAGAATTAGAATTAATGTTCAAATGGACAAATTATAGAAAATCATTGCTATTTATGTCAAAAAGAATACCAGAATTAGAATGATCTTAATTGGATATAATATAGTATTTTTTTGTTATTTTAAGCACTTCATTAGAATATTCCTAGCTTATATGATTAGTATACAAGAGTCAGAAATTAAGGAAGTTGGAAGAACAGACTCAGGTGGTATTTAAAAACTACTCATATTTTGTTTGTTCATTGGGGGATAGTGGAGAATGTCTGAAGGGATTTTTTTTTGTTTTTACAATTGGGATATGAATGTTCTTGGCACCTAGGAAGTGGATTACATGAGTTTCAAGTTTTGTATTGAAGTGTTTGTGAACCAAGCTTATCTTAAAAGGGAATTTAGAAGACTAAAATTTATAAAATATTTAAGCTTAATTTCTAGATATTCTATACATATTAGATTTGTATGAAATGCTATGAAAGCATTGCAAAAGCTTGTCCTATAATTTTTATAATCTAATTTATTAATAATTTCTGGAGGCAGGAAAATGTTTCAAATCAACCCACAGAAGGAAAAGGTTCTTCTCAATCACAGAGAAAGAACTCACAGCTCCAGTCTTCATTCTCAGTCACAGGTACATGTAAGCAGAATACAAAAAGAACTCAGTCCAGATATCAAAAAAAGGTCTATTCCACATCTCAGTGGATCATAATTTAATCGATTGGTTGATTAAGACTAGATTCTCTCTTACCATTACCTGAAAAAGAGTAGCTCGTATCATCTTGAAAGAAATCACTAAGTGGTTGCACCCTAAAACCAGATTGCCAATAATTGTAACAAGCAATGAGAAAAACGTCCTGATATTGCCATGATATTGCTCTTCTGACTAAGCAGTGGAGATCAGCAGAGTAAGTAGTTCACTGGTCCTTGACTTTGAATGTAACACATTCAAACAAGACATGGATGGTCTAAGAGGTGTGACACAGAACTAGAAAAGAATGGAAAAAAACAGGAAGGTAAGAGTGGGGATAAAAAAAGAAATCTAAAGAAACAAGGAGACAGTAATGATACGTTTCCACAGTTAGTTGAAAATTACCCAAAGAGATAAAAAAAAAGAATAGATTTGGATCATTTATTTAACTTCTTGGTCACTAGAACTCAACAGATGACTATACTGAGATGACCCCAGTGAGTGACCATCCAGAGTATTCAAGTAAAATATTAAAAGGTTGAAATATAACTACCATATATCTATAAAATGAACTCAAGTCAAACATTTTAGTTAATTTCTTAAATAATGAAGGACCTGTCAGGAACTGTAAAGTCCTTTGAGACTTTACCCTGTCTTCAAGCTCAACAGTTGCTTGCCATGGTTTCATGGATGCAAGGAGAATATATAACACCTGAGGTACAAGCAATAGCACTTTATCATTTCCACCACAGAAGGCAGTAGTGATATTTGATGCCATTCACCCTAACTTCAATTCTCACAGGGTGATGTTAGAAAGCCAATAGCTATACATAATGGATTGTACTTTAGGAGAACTCGGAACTTAGGTAATATCATATTTTTTTATGGACTAGTATGAATCAAGTTGTATCCTTTCCCCTTGTGTTAGTCTGGATAGACTAGAGAAACAAATTCGGGGAGATTCACATGTACATAAGAAAGAGGTTTATATATAAGAGCAATTGAATATTGAGAAAATATTCCAGTCCAACCCATATCAAGTCCATAAATCTGATATCAGTCGATGTGTCCGATATCAATCTATAAAGTCCTCTTTGGACTCACAAAACACATGAAATGAAACTGAATGCAGGAAGATGACAGGCCAGTGTGTGGTAAGTCTTAGGGATCCAGTGGTGGTATAAGCATCTCAGTGCTGCCAGGGCTCTCCACAGGCTCTTCCAGTTTCAGAGGTCTGGCTCCATCAGCCCCTCTCCATGAGTCTTCTTCATAGGAATGTCTCATAGGGAGTGAGCAGAGAGAGTGTGTGTGTCTCCCACATCCAAGGAGGAATACCTGAGTTCCCAGAATCGTCAGGAGAAGGCCATGCCCACACAAAGACCTCGTTAGCTTTCAACTAATTAACAGATTAAACTCTACCCCTTCAGTCTTAATCCCCTCAAATTTGTAAGTGATTATATAACTACCACAACCATATTATTCAATCTGTATACTGAGCAAATAATCCAAGAAGATGAATTACAGGAACAAGCCTATGGCATTAGGATTTGAGGGAGGCGCATAAATAATCTTCAATATAATGACTTGAAACATTTTCTGAGGAAGATCAAAGACTAAGCATTCAGTAGAGATGGCATCTTGATGTAAAGAAGACCAAAATCCTCACAACTGGACCGATAAACTAGCATCATGATAAAAGGATGAAACATTAAAACTGTCAGGGATTTTATTTTACTTGAGTCCACAGTCAGTGCCCACAGTAGCAGCGGTTAAAAATCAAATACAGTAACACACAACCTCTTTAAAGAGTTAAAGAATCAAAAAGGTCTTAAAGGGTAAAGAATGTCACTTTGAGGACAGAAGTGCACTTGACCCCTGTCATGATATTTGAGATCACTTCCTACGAATTCTAAGTTTGACTGTGATTAAGGAAAGGCTGAGAGTAATGGATGTATTCTAAACTACAGCGTTGGTGAAGAATATTGAATGGGCCCTGCACTGGAAGAAGTACAGCCAGAAGGCTCCTTGGAAGTGAAGACAGTGAGACTTCATCTTTGGATAGGTTAGCAGAGAGGAACAACCCCTGGAGAAGGGCATCATGTTTGGTAAGTTAGAGAGTAAGAGAAAAAGGAAGATTCCTAAGGAGCAATAGGGACACCATGATAGCAGCAGCGGACTCCAGCATAGCGCAGCTGGCCCAGGACCGGGCAATTTGAAACAGGATTGCTATGAGTTGGGACCAACTAGATGGCACCTAGCAACATTAAAAGAAGCTTAAAAAAGGAAGGCGCGAAGCATGCCTGCAGATCCCTGGTAGTGTTAGGCTGTCTAACCATAAGGTCAGCAGTTCAAGTATACCAGTCAGCCCTTTGGTGGGAAAAGATGAAGCTATCTGCTCCTGTTACAACTTACAGTTTCAGAAACCGTAGCTAAGAGTCCTCTTTTCTATGGTCACTCTGAGTCAGAGTTGATTTGATGACAGGGACTTTGATTTCGTTTTGAGTATGCCTGGCCCCATATGGAGGAACTATCATCTCTCTCTTCCGAGGCTCTAAGAAAACTTTTGCTCTGTGAGGAAATAGTGTACTTTTCAAGAGAGAGAAACAATTATGAAAATATCATTTAGAGCAAAATCTCTACTCATAAGACCCACCAAACGGTGAGAAACCCCTGGAGAATTTTCTTCATACAAGATGGAGAAGTTAGTTCAAAAAATATTTTGAGAAACTCACTAGTTACAAGCACTTAAGTAAAATCTTGTTAGAATACTATTAGTAGGCTATTTATTAAACACACTGGTTTACAGTAAAAATCGCTCTGGAATGTATCAGATAGTGTAATCTTATCATATCTGGGATGTAATCAAAGTGACCTGGTGTTCCTATCGTTTAGGCATTGGGCTGTTAACTGCAAGGCTGGAGGTTCAAACTCATGAGCCACTTCACAGGACCAGGACGAAACAACCAGCTCCGGCATATTTTAGGGTCAAAAATCCTAAGGGACTCACGCTCTGCTCTGTCTTATATGGCCCCTGTTAGGTAAAATCAACTTGATGGCAGTGACTTTGGTTTACGGTTTTGAAGCTCTAATGAAATAGTAAAGAGCAAGATAACACAAAGGCAAAATGCTAGTTTAATTTTCTTAAAGAATAAATAATCCTCCCGTGTTCTTATGAAATACTAATCCAGTATGGCATTGAATTGATATACTGTACTCTCTTTACTCCCAAGTCTTGAATAATTTTTCATAAAGTGTGGCCCCAATATGCCATTTGATAAGTTATCTATTTTTGTATGTATGCTATGTCCTTGCTTTACTTTCATTGTTTGTATAGTAAACATCTACCCATCAGATTTTACTCAAAACTGTTAACAAAACCAAAGATCCGAAGTTGCCCCGGCAACAATCTAGGTATCATAAAGAATATTATCTACAACACCAATACCAGAAACCAAACTCACTGCCATTGAATCGATCTGGCTCAGGGTGGCACAATAGAACATGGTAGAAGTGCCTCTGCGGGTTTCCCAGGCCGTACCTTCTGACTGGAGTAGAAAGGCTCGTCTTCCTTCCAGCTGGAAGATGGAAATCCTTGGTAAGAGAGACTTTCCCCCCACCCCCATGAGACAGGAGAAAATGTACCCAAGAGAAATTAGATGTCTGTCTTCTAATAACTTTTGTCCTTGTTATTGCTGTTGTTAACTTTTTACTGTAAATTGGGTGCCATTTGCAGAGCAGTTCATTAGTTTTAGATAAAACAGCACATGCCAGCTGGGCATGGATGATGCAAACAAGTCTCCTCTAGTTCCTGAAGCCTTCTTCCCCCAGCTATCGTGGTCCCAACTCTACCTTACAAATCCAGATGGACTGGAGAAGGTACACTGGTGGAGAGGGGAGCTGGAGATATGGGGAAACCAGGATGGATGAGCCCCTTCGGGCCAGTGGTGAGATTGGAGCTGCTGGAAGAGTGGAGAGAAGGTGGGGTAGAGAGATGGAACCAATTGTAACGATCTACACATAAGCTCCTATTTGAAGGACAGCCATCAAAGGAGTGGGTTGGGGGAGAGGTCGGGCAGTGTAAGATATGACAGAACAAGAATAGTTTATAGAGTATTGAGGGTTGGTGGGAAGGTGGGAGCAGGGGAAGAAGGGAAGGGATGGAAAAGCTGATACTAGGGTTCTCAAGGGAAAAGGTGGATGATTGGAGAACGATAATAGCAGCGGACATGTGAAGGTGCCCTGGCACATTGTGCTTATTTATGTATTGTGAAAAACAATGTATGAGCCCACTACAAAATGATTTTTAAAAAAGCACATGCACATTTTGTTTCATCTGAGTGATTGCAATCCTAATATACTGCCATTTATTCCATTTTCTTCCTTTTTCCCGTTTCCACGCTTCCTTCGTTTCTAACCCTCTAAACTTTGTTCTTGGTCCTTTAGTTATCAATTGGCTAATTATTTCAAGGTGCGAGCATCTCCCTAGTGTTATTGTTGCCTTTATAGATATGTCTATTATTTAGGTAAAAAATTCAGCCACTTTGTGATTGAGCCGGGCCTGAGGAGAAAACTAAGGGCTTAGAGTCCACTTAGATTCCATGCCTGGTCCCTTTCATGAGTTTGAGCTGTGTTCCACAATTTTCTTCCTCTGGACTAATGTGACCCCTTTCAAAGCAGCAGTTGGTAACATTTGGTTCTCCTAGCCTCTGGGTGGTGGAGACTGATGTCTTTACAGTTCCTGAGCCCATTGGACTTTCAGGTGTCTTTGTATTTTCATGACTCCTCATTCCTCTTGAGCTCCAGCAGCGTAATGAGCTACGTGTTAAACTGCTAGCGACAAGGGCAGTAGTTTGAAGCCACCAGCTGTTCTGTAGAAGACAGTGGAGACTGTCAATTCCCATAAAGAGTTAGTTTGAGAAACCCATAAAGGTTTCTGCAGAGCCACTATAACTCAGAACAGACTTGAGAGAAGTGACCTTGCCTGTGGGGGTTTCCATTCTTCTGGATAGGGAGAGACCAATAGTTGCACTCGGGAGAACTTTGTAAAGTGACCGGATTTTAAATGGGACACCATTGACCGGGGGGTGGGTGGTGGGGGGTGGTTCTTGATTAAAAATTTGGTCTATATGGAGTAACAAAAATTTTCACAGAATGCAAAACCCGTGGGACGCGGGACAAATGCTAAAAAGCGGGACTTCGGGCCACAGCCCAGTTGCCACTCACCAATGTCTACGTTATGCCTGTTAGCCTTGGTGTGTCCTAAAAATGTGGTTCTGAATCTGCAGGTCTGGTGACCCCTTCCGTCAAGGTGTTTGGTTATGTCTAAAGATTTTCATAACTTCATTCCTTTCTACCCTCCACGTTCATGGATGTATTTGCAGGCAAGGTAAATACAAATGTCCTCTGTCAAATAAGAGGCAGGTTTGAACCCTTCTTACTGCCTCCACTCGACAACCTTAGTCCAAATCACTGTCAGCTCTCACCTGGGGAATCCCAAAGTTTCTTGCCTGCCTCCCTGCTTCCGCCTTACCTCCTTTCTAGCACTGTCCTCTCATTTCTTTGTGGTAAGTTTGCTTATGTCTCACACACACAAAATCATTTCCTACCAGGGATTCATCCATTCCTTAGGAATAATTCTGTTGTATATTTTCTTTATTGCTTGACCTTTCTTTTTTCACTGATTTGTACTCTGATCTATATTTGTTTCCTTTGGACTTTCTATGGGTTAGATTTTAACTTTATTTAGTTTCTTATCATAGAAACTTGTTGTTAGATCAATGTTGTTGGATGTTTCTTTGTTTGTAATACATTTGAAACGTAAGACTCTCCTTTTAAGCACTATTTTGAGTTCCATCCCAGATATTTTAATAGGAAGTTGTTCAATGTATTTTAATTTTTTTACTTTTTTATTAAATAATTTTATTGAGAGCTTGTGCAACTCTTATCACAATCCACACATACATCCATTGTGCCAAGCACTTTTGTACATCTGCTTCCCTCATCCTTCTCAAAACACTTGCTTTCTGTTTGAGCCTCTGGTATCTGCTCCTCATTTCCCCCTCCCTCCTTGCTCTCCCTTCCCCATGAACTCTTGATAATTTAAAAATTATTATTATTCTGTCATATCTTACACCATCTGACATCTCTCTTCACTCACTTCTCTGATGTCTGTTCCCCAGAGATAAGGTTATATGTAGATCCCTGCAGTCTGTTCTCCCTTTCTATTCCACTTTCTCTCCACCCACCTTCTATCCTGAAGGATATTTCCAGTCAGTATAGAATTCTAGATTCATATTTCCATCAATAGTATTAAGAGTTGTGTGAACCCCCAATAAAATGATTTTAAAAAATTATCATTAACCGAAGGGTCATGGGGGTGGGAGGGAAGAGAGAGGGAAAAAAGAGAACTTGATACCCAGGACTCGAATAGAAAAGTAAATGTTGGGCTGAGCCCCGGTGATGTAGTGGTTGTGTGTAGCCCATTGGGTTGCAGGTTCAAATCCAGCAGCAGCTCTCCAGGCGCAAGGCTGGGCCTTCTACTCCCACCAGAGGGCAATGATGTCCCCCAAAACAAACAAACAAACAAACAAAAAAGAAAAGTAAACGTTTAGAAAATAGTGATGACAACATATGTACAAATTATGCTTGATACAATTGATGTAAGAATTGTTACGAGAGCTTAAGAGCCTCCAATAAACTGATCTTAAAAAAATGAAAAAGAAACAAAAAGAAATTTGTCTCAGACAAGATTAACTGAATTTACTAGACTTCTAGAATGGATTGATAGACAAACATATTGGAAAATGCTAATGTTGGGCTGAGCCCTGGTGGCGTAGTGGTTGTGCGCGGGACTGCAGCCCACTAGGACGGAGGTTCAATTCCAGCAGTGGGGCTGGGCCTCCTACTCCCACCACCGGAGAGCAGTGATGCCCACAAAAACAAAACAAAATTGCTAATGTTTTCATTTATGAATTGCCTCTTATGGACTCATAGTAGAAAGTGACAAGAATTAGAAAAGAGAAAAAAGTACTCATTGTGAAGTATCAAGACTAGTTTCTCACCAAGCATTAAAGTGCCCACATCTGCTCAGACCATTAAATGATTCCAAGTAGAGTAACCTCCCTTCAGAGAACACAAAAACTCAATGGTGAAGGTTCCAAGAAAGGCGTTGGACCCAAGTACCAATGCAGTACTTACATTATCACTGGGGGTGAGAAGACCCCTCAACAGGCGCCTAACAAGGTCTGAAAAAGATATGTGGTTCCTAAGCTTTCCCAACTGTCTACTGGATTGTCAACTGTGAATTCCTCATAACACATCGAAGAGACCATGTTGATCAAGTAAAGCTAAGTTGATTGAACCTTGATGCTGTTATGGCTATTGTCAACTGTGAATTTCTCCACAGACAACCAAGAGATGATGTTAATCAGGTAAAGCTAAGTTGATTGAAGCTGGATGTTGGTACAGTTAGTAAGTGCTATAAAGTCCATTCCAAACCGTCGTGACCCTGGAACAACAGAGCCTGGTCCTCTGCATTCCGCATTAGTGTCAAGCTTAGGCCATTGTGGCGTTGTAGCCCTGTGTCAATTCATCTTGTCAAGGGCCTTTCTTTTTTTTTTTTAATTGCCCCACTACTTTACCAAGCATGATGTTCTTTTCCAGAGACTGGTCTTTCCTGACATCGTGTCCTGAGCATGTCAGATGAAGTGTCACCGTTCTGACCTCTCAAGAGCATTCTGGTTGGATGTATTTCTTCCGAGAGAGATGGGTCATTTGGTCTTCCATGGTAACTTCAATAGTCTTCCTCAGTACCATAATTCAAATGCATTGATTCTTCTTCAGTTTTCCTTATTCAATGTCTATATTCACATGCATATGAGGCAATTTAAAATGCCAGGACTTGAATCAGGTGCTCCTTATTTGTCCACACTTTAAAGAGTTCTTGGGTGACAATAATTGACTGCAGGTTCTGAGGACATTAATTGTGAATCCAAGCATTCGTAGTAGTGTCTGAAGGTCTGTAGGGCGGTCAAGTTCAAGAACAAACATTCATTGGGTTGAGACATCTGGACTTAACCAGCTTAAGGAAGTTCCTTCACGGCAGGAAGCTGACTGTGCCCAGGTACAGTTTGGGAATAATAGCTTGTGATGGCTATTATTGGTGGGCACAAGCTGTTTTGACGAGTAATAAGCAAGTGGTTTATTCAAGTGAGCTGTCTATTGTCCTGATAGGAAATCTGTTTATTTAAAAAAGCAAAACATTGGTTTAAAAAAATTCCCTGATCAAACAGTAAAATTAGTTTTCAGATTTATAGTCTTTTGGGGTACATTTTTTGTGGAACTGAAAGTTGTGCTAGAATGGCGTAAACTCCAACAACTTTCTCTAATCTTTGCTATGGAGGT
Source organism: Nesogale talazaci (assembly GCA_004026705.1). NCBI lineage: Eukaryota > Metazoa > Chordata > Mammalia > Afrosoricida > Tenrecidae > Nesogale > Nesogale talazaci. Next base: position 9,609 of record PVJH01014779.1, on the reverse strand, counting down.
CATTTGATATTGTACCTGGAAAGTATCATTCCTTTAAAATTAGTTTCCACAAGATGAGGTTAATATAACCTTTTGGTCTTCAGAACATGCCTCTTCTTTACAATGGTATTCTTCTTACCCAGATCTATTAATCATTTCCCTTTCTAATTCTTTGCAGAAAGAGGCGCTTCCCCCCCCCCCCACCGTACATCTTAAGTTCATCACATGCTCAACATAAAATTATTGAATAGGTAAAGTGAATGAGAAAATACTCTTGAACAAAGATTCTAATGGAACTCACAATGTCACTCTGGTCCAAAACAATAAAGAGAGTTGTCAAAGATAAGGGAGTTTAACAGAGGTTTTACAATTTGAAATCAGTATTAAAAAAATAAATAACAAATTTGCTGAACAACCTTGTCTTCTAGCTAATGAAAGGGGAGTAAAAGCAACATATAGAGCTTCTAAATCTTATTTCTGTGATTCATCTTATAAAAGAGGTACAATTGTGTTCATTTAGTGTAATAATTAGATTCTATATCATGCACACTAGATTTTAACAAACTTGAAAAGTCTCACATATGTCACTAAAGATCACATTGCTAGAAATTTAAATGAATAGAGATATGAACTGCACAGTATTAAAAACAGAACTTGCTGTATGTCACTTTTTACCTCATTATGACAGCAACAGTGTAAAGAAAGATCCATGGCTTCCCTCACTTCAGATACTAGAGTTCCAAATGGTCACTAAATAGTCATTCTTAATGATAGCTAAGCCCAGGCAAGCTCAGTACTATTATTATTGTTTTTCTAATCATGGTACTGGGAGCTCATAGAGACGTCATTACAATCTATAATTCAATTAGATCAAGCATAATTGCATAATTGCTGCCACCATCAATTTAAAACATTTTCTTTCTTCTTGATTTTCTTCTTCTTTGATATCAGCTCCCCTTTATCCCCCTCTCCCCTACCCCATCTCCCCTGAAGGGGGGGTAATACATATGTATACACACATATGTGTGTATGTATATATTGCCAGAGCTTACACCATCCAATATGTCCATTCACCTACACATCTGTTATTTGTTTCCCTCAACTGTTGTCAGTCATCATTACTATCAACTCCCCCTCCCCCCCAACACTCCCCACTCCATCCTCCTGTACACTCAGGAAATCATTACTCACATTCCTATTTCTGGAGGGTTTAGCTATCATGAATTTCATGTATCAAATATTCTTAATTTACAAATGAACATAATCAGGTATAACAAGATTAATGAGGTAAAACTAAGACCATAATAGTAAGAAGGATAGGGCCAGCCCAAATCCCAACTACGTGGGCAACTGCCACTCTCCCCAGAAGAATTCACTTCAGAGGACAGCACTGAATCTGCAGCTCAGGGAGAGGGACATGTCTGATCAGAGCACATGGGAGCAAATGAAGGGAAAGAAAAAGAGTGTAGTGTATCCTGGTCCACTGAGCCTTGAGGATGCTCTGCTCAGGATAGCCAATGCACAGAGAGGACTGTATGGCCAGTCCCACTTTGAGACATGACATCCCTTGTTGATTGAAGGCCCTATGGGGGACAACACTGGAGACATGAGATCGTGATTGCACCTGGTCTGACCCTACCACACCGAGGCAAAACACTAAGGGTGGAGGTGGGGATGGGGGTCAGAGTATGGAGTTCCTGAGGGAGTGCCAAGGATAGACTTTGGGGCCAGGGCATGGCACCCTATCCAATTCAACCAGAGGGCACTCCTAGAGGTCAACTAACAGACCTTGAGATATTTGCAGGTTTTTTCTTTTTTATTATTCTTTTTCTCTTTTTTTACTTATTTATATATATTTTTCTGAACATTGTTTTTGTTGTTGTCTTCATCTTTTTTTAATTGCTTCATCTTGCTATGGCTTGATTTTTTGTGCATTTTATTATATCTGTTGGTCTAACTATATAAGATAGGGTGGATGAACAGTCTGGGGGAGAAAATAATGGGACTGATGGTTCAGGGGGACATGGGAAAGGAGGAGGTAGGGGAAAGAAGGTGGCATTGACCCACCCAGGGACAAGGGAACAACAAGTGGTCCAAAATCAGTGGCAAGGAGGGTTTACGAGGCCTAGTAGGGATTGATCAAGGGTAATGTAGCCCGCAGAAATTACTGAAATCCAAATGAAGGCAGAGCATGATAGTGGGACAAGAGGAAAGTAAAAGGAAATGGAAGAAAGAATTAGGAGGCAAAGGGGATTTATAGAGGTCTAAATACAGACATGCACATAGGTAAAAACATTTATATATGATGATGGGGAAATAGACGTATGTGCATATATTTACAGGGTTAGTATTAAGGCAGCAGATGGACATTGGACTTCCATTCAAAAACTTCCTCAATGCAAGAACACTTTGTTATATTAAATTTGTGTTCTATGATGCTCACCTTCCCGACATGATCGTTGAAGACAAATGTGTGCATAAGCAAAACTGGTGAAGAAATCTGATGGTGTCCAGCTATCAACAGATATAGTGCCTGGGGTTTTAAAGGCCTGAAGTTAAACAAGCAGTCATCTAGCTCAGAAGCAACAAAGTCCACATGGAAGAAGCACACCAACCTTAGTCACCACAGGAGTTGAAGGGATAAGTTATCAGGCATCAAAGAACAGAAAATCATATCATTGTGTGTCCACATTCCTGATATAATTGCTGAAGACAAATGTGTGCTTAAGTAAATGTAGTGAAGAAAACTGATGGTGCCTGGCTATCAAAAGATATAGCATCTGGGGCCTTAAAGTTTTGAAAGTAAACAAGTGGCTATCTAGTTCAGAAGCAACAAAGCCCACATGGAAAGCACACCAGTCTGTGTGACCACAAAGAGTCAAAGGGATCAGGTACCAGACATTAAAAAACTAAAAATTGTATTATTGTAAATGAGGGGAAGTACAGACCGGGGACCCAAAGCCCATCTGTAGACATGTGGACATCCTCTTACAGAAGAGTTGCAGGGAGGAGTGCAGTATAGCAATAATAAAACACACAACTTTCCTCTGGTTATTCAATGCTTACTCCTTCACTCCCACTATCATGGTCCCAATTCTACCTTACAAATCCAGCTAGACCAGAGGATGTACACTGGGATAGATAAGAACTGGAAACATAGGGAATGCAGGACAAATGATCCCTTCAAGAATACTGGTAAGAGTGGTCATACTGAGGGGTGGAGAGAAGGTGGGTTAGAAAGGGGGAACCGATGATAAAGATCTGCATATAACTTCTTTTCTGGGGTATAGATAACAGGGAGTGGGTGAAGGAAGATATCACACAGTGTAAGATATGACAAATTAATAATAATTTATAATTTTTCAAGGGTTCATGAGGGGGGAGCAGAGAGGGAGAGACAAAAATGAGGAGCTGATACCAAGGACTTAAGTAGAAAGCAAATGTTTTGGGAATGATGAGGGAAACAAATGTACAAATGTGCTTGACATAGAATGTATGTATGTACTAATCATGATAAGTTGTATGGGTCCCCAATAAAATGATTTAAAGAACACAGAAAATGAGATAACCCATTATATAAAGATATTCATTAAATTTTGTAACCCCAAAGCTTCATGTACATATGGCATCAACTAAATTCACATAGAAGTACACCCAGCCTATGTGATCAGGGGATTGTAAAGAATAAAATCCAGATCCAAAGGAGGGAATGGTATCAGAGCTTAGCTTGTCAACACCCAGTTTGCAGAAGACTGTGATGACAGTGGAAGTCCAAAATTCATTTGCAGGACCTCACAGGAATTAAGCCTCCTTTAAATGCCCTCAGATCATTATCCAGGGGATGTGACTAGTCTTATCAGAGTGAAACTATTATTAAATCAATTATGGTAGATCTAGTTAAGTTAAAATGTAGTATCTTATCAGTTGATCTCCCTTTTGATACTTTTTAAAGTTGTTTCAGTTTTTTTTAAGTGAAAGGGAAATACATGTGCACTAAGCCTTTTATACACATGAATACTCTGGCCATATACCAGGGATATGCAGAGCCCTGAAATGATGCAGAGTGTATTGGAAAGTGGATTGCTATAGGTGCAATTAGGTTAAAATTCAGCACCTTATCATTTGATCTCCATTTTATTGATTTCAACATTTTATACTGTTTAATATTTTATGCTTTCTTTTTGATTGAGGTTTTTCAGTTTTATTTTGTTATCGTTTTTGTTTTGGTATATTTTTCTGTATATGACATACAGGATAGGTAAATCTATAGAGACAGGGACTGGATTAATGATTTCTTGGGGAGATTGAGGGAAAATGGGAGCTAATAATAATCAGTACAAAAAAGAAGAAAACATTCTAAAACTTATTGTGGTGATGACTCTACAACTCTTTAATATGATTGAATTATTATATATGTGAGTTCTATGACAATAAGGCTGTTACAAAAAGAAATTAAATGAAAAACGAAAATAAAACCCAAATGCTTCATGTACGGTATGCTTAGAAAATTCAGGGAGTTCTGAAAAAAAAATTCAAGGAGGAAAAATTAAAGAACCAGATGATAGCTATGTGTTTCATCAGTGCTATGCTGCATCCTGGAAAAATCCTCCCTTCCATTTGGCCTTTCTCTGAGGGACTGTCCAATTATCTTACAGGTGGGTTGTGGGTCTCAACTTTGCCCATGTTCCTTTGCCTCAATTTAATTGCATGTTTTTGAACTTCTGATACCTATTCCCCTGGACACCTCATGATTAAACTGGTATGCTTCTTCCATGTGGGCTTTGTTGCTTCCCTGCTAGATGGCTGCTTGTTTAACATCAAGTCTTTAAAGTCCCACTTTGAAAGAAATTCTAGATTCAGTAGTTAGTGAATCTCTCACACCTTCTATACTATGAGTTCGTGTGTCTCCAGAAACATTTAACTACATTTTTCACAATTTGGTGCACAGGCAAGTTTGAATACTGAGATCTAGCTAGAAAGAGTAGGAGAAAAGGCAAAAACAGCATAATTAAAACAGCGACCCACTAGCCCATTGCTGTCCAATTTATTCTGCCTCACACAGTCTTTAGAGGACAGAAGAGAACTGCGTTATGAGATCCCGAGACTATGCATCTTTTTAGAAACAGGCTGTCTCACCTTTCTTCTCAGGGAGGTGGATGCTCTTTCTCTTAGTAGTCCAAGGCTTAACATTCTATGTTATCAGGGATCTTAGAAAAGCAACAAGATTTTCAAAAACATACCCAGTTCAAGTCAAAATGGTCGGTAAATCCCATCAGTTCTGCAGAACTCTTGATATTTTGCTCTTTGGTTTTGGTTCCACCTCCTGAAAAGAAAACTAAACCTCTATATTAAACCTGTTCATTGGAGAGAAATACTGTGTTTGGGAGCCATTCCCCTGCTCATTTTAAGTTTTGTACATTGCTCATAACAGATATTTGATTGATCAGGAGGTGTTCAGGGCCAATGGACTTTCAACATATTTTTCATGAAGATTACAAGCTTTTGAACATTGTTAGTGGTAATCATGCTATACAGAGAGACTCACTTGCCTCCCACCAGCCTATGGCCTTTCAAGGACATCAGATTGAATTCAAGGGTTCTATGAGAACTTTCTCCCTCTCAATCATCTCCTTTGACAGCACAAATATGGAATAGAATATTCCTCTTGCTTCTTCTCTAGGGTTTCACGAAACATACACGGAACCCTTGAGAGTTCTCAATCTCATAAATCATTTGCAATTTGAAGCAGCTAAGCTTCTTCACAGCTGTTGCACAGCCTTTGTTTTAAATCCACTCCAGACCTCGGCTTATGACAGAGACGTGAAGCATAGAGGCATAATGTGCAAGTTATTTCCAGCTTGTACATTGTTGTCTAGGATAGGGGGCATTTCAGAAGAGATAATCCCATCAGGATGCTGTAAACTACCACCCTCTGACCTTCGTACAGCCACCATTCTATAACACCAGCAAAAAAGAAATCACGCACCATACTTGGAAATGTCCAGGTGTGGATAGGAAGTTTGAGGACATGTCACAAACTGAGAGGCTCCTCTGCAACAGGGTAAAAAAAAAATCAGTCCCAACACATAAGAGGTATCTGGATGGAGGTTCAGGCACTTGGAACTGAAAAAAAAATTATTGCTACCTAGTTTGGGGTAGATTATATTCACAATCCCAATTTTCTAGTTTTTCTTCTTGGCGGTCTTAGCCAATCAAGCCACCCTCTCCTTGCAGTTGGTACACCACCCTGCTTTCAAGCCAGTCAGGTTTATAGAGATGCTTCAGAACAGCCAGACCCACCTCATTGCAAGCAAATCTGGAATTGCCAAAAATCCTCCAAAGATTCCCTGTGATGTTAACAATTGGAGCGAACTCTGATGGTCCGTGGCTCATTTCAAGGGCTCTAACCCTAACTCCTTCCAGTCTGTGTGGTAATCATTTTTGTATCTGTAGATAGCACTGAGTAGCTGCATCTTGACTGGTTGGCACAAGCTGGCCACCTGTCTCAGAATATCTATGGTGCCAGGCAGTCGGGCGCCCGGTCAGGAAGGAGTGTCAGTTGCGTGGGCATCATCATATAACCTGGTGCTAGTGTGACCCTAGTGGTCCTGGTTCTGAGCAATTTGGAGTTTAAAAAAAAAAAAACTTTTATCTGAATTTGGCTTCCTGACTCTTTTAGGTTTCTTGTATATTCAGCTTTAGAAGAAAATAGCTTTCTGATCTATCTTTTCTCAGTCTGGTCCTATTCACATTCAAGCAGTCTGGGTGCGGGTAGGGGTGGGGATCCCTCCCTAAGTGTGTCTTTCCTTGAATTCATAGCTAACTTGCATCAGGTGCATAAGGTTCTTATTTAGCTTTACCGTAGTACAAGAAAAAAACCCAAAACCTTTTCAATAGCTTAAAAGCTGCTGGTGAAAGTGATTGTAATGAAGAATTTCTTGTGTTCATCTGTCTTCAAAGTGAGGGCAAATTTACATAACATTGAAGGGCAAGTAGAAGTTGCCTCTAAGTCAGCATAGGTAACCAGGGAGACTGTCTGTGTATAGAAAAAATTCATCAAACATTAGGGCCAGTAGCAATTTCTTCTGTCTTTAATCATTTGCAGTTATTTCCATGAGAATCTAGGTTGAGAAAATAGGCAGATTGCCCATAAGATTCTTGTGAAAAGCAAACAAGAAAAAGAGTTTCTTTCTAACACAATTAGTAAAATGAAAAAAAAAAAATCAGAGATGACAGAATCATGCTGGCCATTTTGTAATCAGAGCTAAATTTTACTTCATTGTTTTGAACTAGAAAAGCAAAAATGTGTTTGCCAACAGTAATTCAATGAACCACTTTGAAAGGAATCCTAAAATACACACTTTACTGCTTACACTTTTTTTTTTTTGGCATCAGTGCCCTCTGATGGTCGTGAGAGCTACCCAGCGCTGCTCCTGCTCCTGAGAGCTGCCGCTGGATCGCTGGATTTGAACTGCCAAGCCTGCGGGCCGCAGTCCCGCACTCAACCACTTACACCACCGGGGCTCAGCCTGCTTACACTTTATTAAAATAAATAAATGAAAACATCAATTTGCCTAATTAAATAGTAGAAACATGTTCCTCATCTATCCCATCGGGATTCTTAATTTGACATGGCAGATTAAGAGGCAAAACATACAGAATAGGGATTTCTTTTTTTTTTTTTTTTTGGGGGGGGGGGCATCACTGCCCTCACGTGGTGGGAGTAGGAGGCCCAGTCTTTGCTCCGTGGAGCTGGAATTGAACCTCCTTCCTAATGGGCCGCAGTCCCGCACACAACCACTACGCCACCGGGGCTCAGCCCTGTAATATATATTTTACTTACAGTTTTAAAGAAAGACAAGTGAGTAAACAGTCCTTTCACACAAAAGGTCCAATTGAGAGCCTGTAGTAGCTACATAATTTGGTGTCAATTTGAGAGGATTATGAGTGAAGGGGTGGAGTCTAGTCTGTCAATCGGATCACAGCCAATGAGGCTTCTGTGTGGGCCTGACCGCCTGAGAATTCTGGGTAATCTACTACTTCCTCTAGCAGGAAACACCTCCCTCTCTCTGCTGACTTCACTGGGAGACATTGCAGCTGATAAGACACATGGAACTGACCTAGTGCCCTGAGCTGGAGAAGCCACATGGACCTACCCTGACGCAATCAGACCACTGAAGCCAGAGAAACCCCAGAGAGACTTCTGCCGGTGATGAGATGCTTTACAATGCCACTGGATCCAAAGACTTTCTACCCACAGGCTTGTGATCATTCTGCATATGGCATCATTGCATATGTTTTGTGATTCTGAAGAGGACTTCATAGCTTAGTATCAGACTTATGACTTTGGACTGGACTGGGTTGGGATGTTCTCTTAATGTACAATTACCCTTTATATAAAACTCTCTCTTATATACATATGCGTGTTTATGAATTTGTTTCTGTAGTCTACCCTAAGTCTGGATTGGTTTCTAGACTTTTGTTTCTCTAGTCTAGACTAACACAGAGCTCTAGGAGGCAAAAATAGTATTGTAATAGATTTATGTTAATTTTAAAACGCCACGGGACATTGTTAAATTGTTGAAAAGCGGGATGTCTAGAAGCACTATTGGCTAAACATGGGGCCACTTGCTAACCACAGATTCAGCTGTTCAAATCCACCAGCAGTTCCCTGTGAGAAAATTGAAGCTATCTACTCCCCTAAAGAATGATCACCTCACCCAGGGTTGCTGCGAGTCTGAATCTGTGCTATGGCAGTGGTTTGGTTGAGTTTCTTTCTTTTTCTTTTTTGTAGCTTCCGGTTATCTTTCATAGGAAAAGATGTAGTGTATTATTCATCAATTCCAAGCCTTCAACCAGTTCCCTAAAATATTGAAAACATATGGCTTTGAGTAGCAGCCTCCAATAATAGGATACGCAGTTATGATACGTAAGTGTTGCACTACATTGCAGTGCTGCGATGTCTATCTGCACCCCTGAGCACAAATGAGTCAGATCTTTTTTGCTGACAATATGGTGTGACTGTCAAAGCTTCAGTTTTAATTCCACTGTCCTGTCAATTGTATTGGGGACAAAATACAAGGCTTTTCTCTCATCGTTTTGTTTTTAAAATATTGCATTGAGCTTCTGGGCATAAGTATACATTTTCCTCACATCACCATCAGCCCGAGGTATTGTATTGAGAGACAAATATATTTTATGAAGTTAGGGGTATGAAAAACAATGAGATGTTCCACCGGGTAAATCTAAACGATATAGAGAACCAGTGGTTTCTGCCTGGATGAGAAAGTACGTAACAAAGCCATTGATAGAAATGATGTGATCCTCTCCCCCAAGCCCTATACATTTATAATGTTTATAACTGTTGGTTTCAGGCTCTCACTGTTGTAATTAAGGAGTATCCAAAAAAAATTTAGTGTAACATACAGTTTCCTAGTGTCTTTTAACTTAAGAAGAATAGATGTATGGCATGGTGTTACATATTGGTTACATAAGGTCAGCAGTTCGAAACCACCAGCTTTCTACTCTCGTAAAAAGCTTCCATGTCTGAAACCCACAGGGGCAATTCTGCCTTGTTCCATAAGGTCACTATCAGAATCAACTCAGTCATGTGAGTCTGAATTGGAGTTT
>PVJH01014778.1:0-55778 GCA_004026705.1 Nesogale talazaci | reverse complement strand
ACCTGAACAACGAAGGTTTTATCTCCAAACCCTGGCGTCATCCCTAGAATGCTCATGTAAGAGGCTTCATTGATGAAGTTTTCAATCCCATGGAAAACACCACGGCCAGTAGCAGATATGCGCCCATGAATTCCACCTTGACTGATGGGTTTGCCAGTAACACAGGCATGTGCATTAATATCCTGCAAGAAAAAGCCATACAAATGAAGAAGCGGAAATGTCGAGTCCAATTTCTATGATAAGCCAACAAAATGAAGGATTAAAGTCAAAGCACATTCTCATCACACACAAATACATTCATTAGGTGTACATGTGCGTGTTCTTTTAGGCATACGTTTTCCTAAAATGGGACAAACCAACAGCACACATGGCCATCAAGTTGATTACGATTCATTCCTGTAGGACAGAGTAGGCTAGAAAATAAGACTATACTTTCCAAAAGGAGAAACAAGGCAGTTGGGAATTCAACAGTAAGTAAGAATAATATCCCCAAAGTGGATATAATTTAGCTTAAAGCCACTAACACTCTTTATTCTTCAAAAAACATTTCAGCTTTACTCAGTCAATGGACACATCCACCAGAAATGTCTTTAAATCTATAGGCTAAAATATTCTTAGATGGCAAGAAGACTCAAGGTTGGAAAGTAGTCTACAACACAAGATGAACAATCCCAGAAATCTTAAGGAATTCCACGCTGTCTGATCGGGTCAATGAGAGCTGGTATTGACTCCATGGCAGTAGCTCTGGCTTTGGGGCTGATGAGCCCAAGACTGGCATGTAAGATGGTAGGCTGTGGCGCACGGGGTGTGGAGGCTGAAGGATCTCAAGGATCCTGAATTAGCAGGTAAAATGGCAGGCTACTGGCCACAGGCTCCAGAGGCTAACAAATTCCAAGATCAGAGGCAATCCAGCAGGTTGCAGGCTTGAGGTAGTATGATGATAAGCCAGATGCAGGATCCAAAATTAAGCAGAAGACAAATGAGTTTTGCCATACTGTCCACAGATATTGGAAGCAGGTCACCTCCTCTAGAAAATGCCTTTCCAATTGATTAGCTGCTCCTAGCCGATCTCCACACAGGGCATGATAACATCTTAACACACAAACCACTGAGACCCAGCCAAGTTGACACATGAGCTTCACCATTACCCCTTCCATGGTAACCAAAGATAACCTAATCTAGCAATCAGAACACTCTGAAATAGATCAGTCAAAGCAACCAATCGAGGAGAACCCAGAAAGTCCAATGATATATAGGAGGCCAATATAAAATGAGGAAGAATTTGAACATCGGTGGCTAAAGCATGGATTACTTGATAATCTTGGGGAGTCAATTTGCTCCCTCACACCACGCTTCTATCTGCCAAGGCATAGATTCCCACTGGGCGACCTGGACAATCAACTGGCCTATTTTACAAATGGGATCTCAGAATTGCACTACTTGTGTAATTGCCAACCATAACAACAACAGAGCAGTCTGCTAACGTGGTTTTTCAAAATTAACAGTTTTCCCACAGTTTTCTTTCATGAATAATTAACACTTATGAATACAGAATGACAAGCTGGTGCCAGATGCTTTTTAAGCAGCAAAAGTGCAAATGCTGGAGCTGACAGAAATATTGTATGAGATGGGGCATGGTGCCAATCGCCAAGCTTCCCAGCATGCTAATTATCTTCCCTAGCCCGGGAGGGGGAGGGGGAGCAGATGGAGGTGGGGTGGGGAATGACTGTCCCCACCAACACCACCTCTTCCAGGTGCACCTAGCAAAAAGAACCTTTAGAGTTCAGGTCCACGTCTGGCAGTAAGTCATTAACAGAAAGCACTTTCTTTTTAAGGTTTCTTGTATTGAGGTTCTAACTTTGGATTTCTTAGCACTTAACCAGGCAAAGTCTCTGTCTGAGCAGTATACGCAAAGGCTTGGCGGCCTCTAATGTGAATGAGCCACAAAGAAGATGTTGCCTGCTAGTTGGTATTTGCTGGTTTAGTGTTCTGCGAAGAACGAAAGACCACATCCAGAATTCATTTACAAGCATCTGCCCTTTTGGAAATGACACTCAAAAGCTAAATTCTTTTTTTCCCTTCTATTTTTTTTTTGTAAATTGGGGGGTGGGGTGGGTGGATTACATTTCAGATCATCATCTTTGTGTTCCACAGTTGAAACTTGTGCTCAGTGGCTTAACCTTCACCCAGTCCTTGATTTCTCCTCTCCCTCGGAGGACCTACCTTCTCCTTGTCACCAGTCAACGGTCTGACCCCTGACTTTATCTTCTGTCCTGTGTCCTTCTCTACTTAGAAGTCTTCAAAATCTGCTGCCTTCAGCATAAACATCTATCTTTTGTCTCCCCCACCACCCCTACTCCCTTTTTTTTTTTTTTGGTTTTTAGGTATCACTGCCCTCTGGTGGTGGGAGCAGAAGGCCCAGCCTTTGCCCCTGTGGAGCTGGAATTGAACTTCCATCCCAGTGGGTTGCAGCCCCCCTACTCCCATTTTTGAATAGAGGTCTCATATAATATTTGTCCTTTTATGACTGACTAATTGTACAAAAGCAGAAGTCCTCAGTGTTTGATTCCAAGGAATGAGTGCAATGTACACGATGTGGTTTATGGAGCTGCTGAGAGGCACAGGGGTTAAACTGCTTGGCTACTAACTGGATGGGCAGGCAGTCTGCGCCCGGCCACAGGTGCTTTGGATGAAAGGCCTGGAGGTTTCCTCCCCGAGTCTGCCTCAGAAAACCCTACAGAACTCCGTCTGCTGACATGGATGGGGTCGCTACGTGTCAGCAGAAGCTCGATGGCCACTGTAAGTACTGACATGGATTTTTCTACTGATGAAGGGTTGTGAGCTGTTCTAAGTCATTTGTGGACTTATTATTCATTTAGTTTTCCTAATTACACAGCCCAACTACCCTCCACGCCTCCCCCCAAATTGTTTTCCTTGGTGTCTTGGTTCTTGAGGCCTGATCTTGGAGCTACTTGGGGCGCTGATTCAGAGGACTGCCTGGGATCGACTGCGTCGCCTCTGGTTCCTGTGCACGGAGCGACTGGAACGTTTATATCAGAAGTTGGGGTTTTCAGTATGAAACAGACGTTCATGTCGTACACTTTTCATTTTTACTAAGTCTCCTTCCGGCTTCAAAGACACTCAAGTGACGGATTCCAATACATTAGCACAGCTTGATCTTCACGGGCGAGCAGAGTAAAGAGCGGCCTGTGGCCGACGCTCTGCGCCTCGACCTCCAGAGCTGATCGGGGCCAGCAGGGCCAGCCCTGGTCCAAGGCAGTCTTCGAGGCAGGGAAGCCTGTGTCATCCGGCCAGGGTCACCATGCTCGGTTCACGGGAGGCCACCGAGGCACAGAGTGCTCAGGCAGCTGCCCCAGGTCGTGGAGATGGCAGGTAAAGGGTCCAGGCGATGCGCTTGCGCTCCCAGACCACCGCTCCCAACAGCCCTCACTCTCCCCGCTACCCTCTCAGAGGAAGAACGCATCCTCCTCTTGAAGACCAGCCCTTCCGCTGTGGGGGCCAAGTCCGGCTCAGACAGTTGTGACCGACAGTGACCCCCACGAACAGCAGAAGCAAACCCTTCCGGCTCCTGCACACTCCTCACCATCACGGCTGCAACCATTGTGCCGCCCCGGTTCCTGCACACTGGAACCTCTACGTGACCATGTGTCAGGGCCTTCATGTCTCTTTTGATAACGTGAGACAAAGTCTCGCCATCTTTGCATCTAAGGAGCACTCCAGTTATCTGTCTCGTTCCTCTTGACTGCACTTCCAATGTCTTTCGCCAACACTCAACTGCACGGAGTCTTCTGGGGTCTTCTTTATTCACTGTACAGCTTGGGTCAAGCCTACCGTCATCCGCAGGGGCACCCCTCCACTTGGGCCTGCACATTTGACACTCATCAGGTTTTTATTCCACCGGAAGACTTCTCTGCTGCTCCCCATCTCTCTTGCATTGGCCCCCCTCTCACCAATGAATCTGTGACTAGCCCCTCGCTGTGCCAGATAAAAACAAAACCTCTTTCCTTCTGGACAACATCCAGCTTTCCAGTCATCTTCTCGGTGCCGCTCTCCAGAGCCACATTTGTGAGAGTAGCTTCGTTTAATGCCTGACTTCCCACTTTCAAGGCCAGCTGGCCGGCTGGCCCCGATCTCACTACTCTGCATGGCCTCATTACTAAATCTTTCCTTTTTGCAGAAACCTGGCCCTTAATACCCATGACCCCGAGCTTTCAGCAGCCCTTGTTCTCTCAGAACCAACGGCGATTTTTTCTAGGTCACTTTTAAATCTGTTCACCTCTCTACTTCACCAACGCTGCCATAAGCCAGGCCATAATTCATAGCTTCTGTACAGCGAGTCCTCTTTCACCTAAAAGGAAAAGAGGATAAGATCTTTCTTTCTTTTCTTTCCAGTGGCCAGGAGCGTGTCCTGTTGAAGGTCCCACCCCACCAGACAGGATAGCTTGCAGGTAGCCACTCGGTCCTTGTTCACAAAATTTATGACTTAAGAATAAAGAAATAGCTGTAAGAGAACATGCAAACCAAGAGTATTACTAAAGGGGAGGACAGGAATCCAGCCATTTTTAACTTCTACACACAGTCAGGTAGGTTGCTATTTCTTGTAGGCAGAGTCAACTGCAGCCATGAAACGGTCCGGGCGTGCATGGGTACTCACATAGTGTCCTATGGTGCTGGCATAGGTATCAGCGATCCAGGACATCTCCCGCTCGCCTGTGCTCATGTCAGGGGCAGGCACATCAATGCCAGGACCTGTGGGCACAGGGAAAGGGCACTGGATTATCTCAAAACGATCCCTGCCGCTGGATGTAGGAACAGTCACCAAAGCCTCAGATCTTACTCCTGTAACTGATTCAAGTTGAATAAACACTCATGAACTCTTTCCCTACACAACTAACGCACACCAAACTCCACATAGCAACGTCCCCCACTGACAGTTACTCCCTTTACTTTTGGAAGTTCACGATGTGCCGCAGACCGAGCACATGATAAGACTTCTGAACGAACAGCACAGGCACATCTCCCTGTGCCTTCCAGTCTCCTAAACAGGCAGTGGTGGTGAGCACTGGCCCCGCCCCAGGCCACTGCAACCCAGGAATGCAGGGGACAGTGGCCGTGACATCCCATCTGCCCAAGGGTCAAGCTCTGCGATACTGGCACCTGTGGAAGAATGCAACCTGACCTCATGCTCAAAGCTCAACTCAAATATACTTGAGAGTGTGTGGGGCCGTAGCTCTTGATTCCTCAGATGACAATAAATTTTAAAAATTGATGATGACATGGGCAGCAAGACGGACAACAGGAATCACTGATGACCACAGTGAGAGCTGATAAAAATAGGGAGGAACTCACTGCCCCTGTGGGTTTCTGAGGCTGTCACCCTTTGCGCGAGTCAAAAGCATCATCTTTCTCCTGAGGATTCGCAGGTGGATTTGCACCTGATCTTGAAGCCAGCAGCCCGACAGGGAACCCGCGGGGCTACTGGGGCTCCTTGCTACTGCTGTGAGGTGGACCGAGTGGGTCCCGCCCCTCGCGACACCACACTGCTCAGGCTGGCACCCCCCGCACCGTTAGGCCCATCCTGTGCTTGAGCCCATTGCCGGAGCCATGATGTCAGCCCCTCCCCTTGAGTGCTCTCCTTTCCCTCCACTTAACAAACATGCTGTCCGTCTCCAGGGACTGGTCTCTCTTGACAGATCCAAACTACGTAAGACGAACTCTTGACATCCTTGCTTCTAAGGAGCATTCCAAGACACATCAGTTTGTCATTTTAGCAGCCCATGTAACTTGCAATATTCTTCTCCGACACCACAATTCATCACATCAATGCTTCTTCAGACTTCCTGACTTGGCGTGCAACCCTCACACGCCTATGAGGCGATTGAAAATACCACGGCGTGTGTCAGGCACGCCCGGGCGTCTCAGTGTCTACAAACGTGGCTTCAGTCCTCCCGGACATCTCAGAAGCACAATATTGCCATGAAAACACACCAGGCCTCTGCCACCCAGTCAGTTCCTATTCGTAAAACATCTGAGACTAGAAACCTTTGCTAGAGTAGAAAGTGGCTGGTGGGTTGCAATGTCTGACCAAGTGGCTCACAGTGCCGCACGGAACCAAAGTGATCTTCCACTGGATCCACACCACATGCTCAGAAATGGAGCTGCACTATTACTTAAGGGGGTCTGAAGTAGGCCCAGGGATGTCCTCACAGCCACAACAACAGACAAAACAAACCACTGCCATCAAGTTGATTCTGCACTAGGACGACCCCCCCAGTCTACAGAAGCCAAGGGGTTTCTAATTCCAGGTGTCCCCACACCTACACAACTTACCGATAAAGCCCTTCTTGGCCAGCTCCATGGTGAACCTTCTGGTGATCTTTTCCAACTCATTATCCTATGAAGAAAAAAATTAACACAAAAGTGAAAAAAAATTTTTTTGAATTAAAAAAAAATCACTCAGGTGGGGGGGAATAATAACGGTATCATATTTTCTATTTACGGGGCATTTCTATACATCTTCTTGGGTACTCCTCAGAACAATTCATACAGTAGATATTTATACTTTAAAGGTGAAGAAATGAGGAGTCAGAACTGTACAATACAAACAGGTCACAATTCCATGAATAATAACACAGGACTTTCCATCAATAGCGAAAGGAAAATGATTGTACAAGACCACTACTGCAAGGATAAAAATCAAGACAAAGGGTTGCAGATCAAAGTTAACGGACTTGGGAGTTTCTAAGGGCGGGAAGCTGTAGCAATGGCCTAAAGCAGCGGTTCTCCACCTTCCTGACGCCGAGACCCTGTCATACAGGTCCTCGTGTTGTGGTGACCCCCGCAACCATAAAACTATTTTCCTTGCTACTTCATAACGGTCATTTTGCTACTGTGATAAATCAGGCGACCCCTGTGAAAGGGCTGCTCGACCCCCAAAGGGGTTTCGGCCCACAGGTTGAGAACTAAAACATCTCCGAGCAGCTACCGTACCCCAGTTCTCTACCCTAAGGGTTAATTACTTTTGTCCAGGTTGACCGATGTTTCCCGGGTGAGCTGTACAACATTCGGTCAGTTTGTGTCCCTGGTGTGAGTGCTCTGCCTTAAAACCGAGAAGACCCCAAATCACTGGCACGGAGGCCATGCCTGCTCACAGCGCCCTGGAGGCAGACCCAGCCCCCACGGCACTGCGACGAACTCTTCATGGGAGCAGAGCCCTACCTTTCTCCTGAGGAGCGGCTGGCCCTTTCAAACTATCGACCTTGCGGTCATTAGCAGCCCAATGCGACGAACGTCATGAGTGTCCCTTAAAAACAGATCCGGGGGCTGTGTGTCTAAGTTGCCAGTCCCACAGAGGGGAAAAGGAGAGAACCAGGAAGAAACCAGAGGGAGGGACAGAAAGAGAAGGAATTTCCTTGTACACGTGGTAACATGGGCCAAGGGCTGTGATGCTGGAGATGCGAGAGGCAGGCCTGGAAGGGCCCAGCCAAGGGCAGAATCAGAAGTGACGGGCAGGCAGCAGGGCTACGGGAAGACTGTCCTGAGGAGCCGAGGGAGCAGCCGTCCTGCTCTGGAGAGGAGAGACCCTGCTCGCGTGCTTCCTGAGTCAGGGCAGGGGAAAGGTCGGGGGTGAGCGCACACTGTGGGCCGAGGCCCTGCCTGAAGTCAGGCGAGGCGGTCTGACACCCCCGGGCCGTGTTCACACACCACTACGGCATATTTTCATTGAAATGGGAGCTTTTAATGAGACAATAAATTCACATCTTCATTATGCTTGTGCACAGACTGCTACTTTGGTACTACATAAAACACAGTAACAACGAGCTTTAGTGAACTTGGAACTGAGAGTTACCTGAGTTTTACCTGATTATTCCTAAAATTTCTATTTATACCTTGAGAGCTCAACATTAAAACTTCAGTTCATAGTAATTTACAAACATGGATGTAAGGGTCTGACAATATGACGGATTAATTAAGTCCTGACCAAGTAAGAAAATGAAAAAGGACATTGATGTTGAGCAAGTGACCTTTTATTTGGCAAAATACCTAATGAGTTAATAATTTACTTGTTTTTCCACTCCTTCTGAAAAGCAGTAGGGACCATTAATCGCAGTGGTGTGGGGGACAGACAGAAGCCCACGCCATTTCAGGTCCTTGGCTAAGGCAGCACATGCACAAACATGGATACTCACAGTGTAGTTCTTGGGGTTGATCTTCACCCCGGCTTTAGCACCCCCGAATGGCACATCTGTGAGAGAGCAGAAAGCTGTCAGACCATGTAAAGTTTCAAAGAATCAAAAGGCAGACATCATGGTGCAATACTGGAAAAGTATGTGCTGCTTTAAACACAAATGTCACAAAATTCAAGAAATAAATCCACAGCGATCTCTTCTAAAATGTTGCACTTTGATAGTGACCAAGAATAAGGCCAGGCAAGTTACAATGTGTATTTAATCAGTGCTGCCTACTACTGTGAAATATAACAGCATAGTTGGTTCCCTTCAGTTATCAAGAATATGGAAAGGAACTGATTGTAGCACGGCTTGCAGTTAGTTCCTATTAAGGAATTCCCCACTTGAAACAGACAAACATTAAGACTAAGTGAAAGGAGCTATAAGCCTTAAAATGTGTAACTTAAGGGAAAAAATCAGTTCTGATAAGATACATTTCTATAGCACCTTACAAATAACTTTGAACGTAAACTCATTTACCCCCCAGAGTGTATGTTAGAGAACAGTAAAAGCAGTCACTCACCAACTACTGCGCATTTATATGTCATCAGAGAGGCCAGAGCTTTCACTTCATCTACACTCACATCTGTGCTGTAACGGATACCTGCCAGGGTGTACAACAAGAAGAGGGGTTAGAAGGAAGGAGATGAATGTAGACCATCCTTGTGATTTAGATGGGTGTGTGTGTGTGTGTGTAGTCTTTTCTTTCTCAGGCTACAAAGGACAATATCCACAATCCCCCCTTCCTCTTGGCAGTTGCAACCACTTGGAAGAAAAGTGGAAGGGCCGCGTGTGAGCACTGACTGGTTTTACAAGACTGTCAAGGGAGCCTAGTTTTTGCTTTCTGTAGGCAGAAATAAGAACTTTCAGAAGTTGAAGATGAAGAGAAAGGAAGACTCTGTCCTACGGAACATACAACCCCAAGGAAAACAAGTATGATTTCACAATATAAAATGGAACACTTTAATGGTTCTCAGAAAACCACCAGCTCAGTGAAGGTTCTTTTAAGGTTCCCTTTTTCTTGTTGGTTTGCGAGACTTGACAGCGAGGAATTCCAAGGATTTCGCTTTGTGATCACTCACCAACACGGGCAGAGGACTGGGGAGCAAGTCGGGCAGATCCCACTCATATGCCAAGGTCGAAAGTGAGAAACACAGGTTTCAAATCTCGTAGACACCTGAAGAGACCCTCACCTCTGAGGTGCCTCACCCCCTGCTGGCCTCATTCTGCCTGGAGACTAGCGGATGAGAAGTCATTTCTCCTTCCTGGGGAAAAAACAATTCCCTCACTCTTTCGAGGTGACTACATAGGCAGGAAGCTCTGCAGAGAGGGGCAGAGGGAGAGGCTGCAGCCAGGACTTTGGCTCTGGGGATCGTGTCCGTTTGTCTCCTCAAGAACCGCAGAGCTCAGCCGCTAGTGCACCGCCTCTCAGCCCCACGGAAGAAGGCTGAAGGAATGCTTACACATTTCACTGGGCTCCTTGACTATCACAAAGGGGTTTCAAAAACCCTGTGGGAAATGAAATGGAAAGCGAATGGCATTTTCTGTGAACTTTTGAAGCCCTCTTGCATATGTGAGTGTGATGAAGCACAGAGGAAGCTGCGTGGTTTCTATCCATCCTCTCTCAACAGCGTCAGCTCCCTGTTTCCACCACCTCTATGGAGTCACAGGTAAGCAATGCGAGTGACTCATTATTAAAAAAAAAAATTCTGGAAATCAAAGTTTTTCAGGGCTGAGCCCCGGTGGCGTAGTGGTTGTGCGCGGGACTGCAGCCCACTGGGTTGGAGGTTCAAATCCAGCAGCAAGGCTGGACCTCCTACTCCCACCACCAGAGGGCAGTGATGCAAAAAAAAAAAAGGTTTTCAGGTGGAAAAGTTGGTGGTTTAAACTCACCAGCTGCTCCGAGGGAGGACAATGAGGCTTATATGTTCCTGTAAGGACGGAGTCACAAAAAGTCCAGGGAGCTCTTCTGTGTCTGATAGGGTAGCTACAAATCAGAATTGGTGCAATGGGTAATGGGAGTGGGCGTGGTTTTTGGCTTTCAAAAATGGAGGAAGAGGTTAATTTCCCGTAGCTAGTATCTTTAACACAGGGGACTGATAAATGATTTGAGTTAGTCTTAAATCAAAGAGCAAAAGCATTCAAATAGCAACACCAGATGCTAATTAAAAAATAAGGCCCTCCCTCTATTGAAGTGTCCCCTCAATGCAAAAACACGGTATTCTATTAAACTGGCATTCCACAATGCTCACCTCCCTCAAGACAAAGCAGGCGTATAAGGAAATGTGAAGAACGCTAATGGTGGCTGGCGAGCAAGAGATAAAGCACCTGGTGCCTTGAAGATAAACAAGAGACCAGCTAGCCGAAAGCAACGAAGCCCACATGGAGGAAGTCCACCAGTCTACGTGGCCATGAGGTGTCAATGGGATCCGGTATCAGGCGTCAAAGAACAAAAGTCATTACCACTGTGAATGAGGGGGAGTGTGGAGTGGAGACCCAAAGTCCATCTGTACACAACTGGACACCCCCTTACAGAAGGGTTGTAGGGAGGAGACGAGCCAATCAGGGTGCAGTGTAGCAGTGATGGAACATACAACTTTCCTCTAGTTCTTTAATGACCCCACCCCACCCCACTGCCCAACCCCTGGCACTATCATGATCCTAATTCTTACAAATCCAGCTAGACGGGAGGATGCACCCTGTACAGATCAGAGCTGGAAACACAGGGACTGCAGGACAGATGAAACCAGTGTTGAGAGTGGCAATACCAGGAAGATGGAGGGAAGGTGGGGGAGAAAGGATCTACATATAACCCCCTCCCTGGAGGATGGACAACAGAAAAGTGGGAGAAGAGAGACAACAGTGTAAGGCATGACAAATAATAATAATTTATAAATTATCAAGGGTTTGTGAGGGAAGGAGGGAGGAGGAAAATGAGGAGCTGATACCAAGGGCTCAAGTAGAAAGAAAATGCACTGGAAATGATGATGGCAACATGTACAAATGCGCTTGACACAATGGATGGGAGGATGGATTGTGATGAGTTGTATGAGCCTCCAGTAAAAGGATTTTTTCTTAACAATGCCCCTCTCCCTGGCACAAAATAAAAACCAAACAAAGCAAACCCACTGCTTATGAGTTGATTCCAACTCGTCACTAGCTATGAGGGTAGGACACTGGCCCTGTGGCTTGAGCGGTGTGGGCAGAAGTGTAGTACGTAACCCACGACACCACCAAGGCTCCTATGGACAAAGTGGAGCAGGCAAAATGTCGATATTTTTACGAAAGCCCTGAGTGAGATGAGTCAGAAACTGTGTTTAAAAAAAACAAACAAAACAAACAGGCTTCCAGTGGGTGGAACCCAGAAATCCTTATTTGTAAAGTGAAAATTCATTCTCAACTACACCCATTTTGAAAGCTCCACTGTATAACAATGAAGGAATGCACAGGGAGCCTCGGCCACCACAGGGCACTTTCGGCAGGATCAGAGGCATACAGAACACCAGATGAACGGGGGCAAAGGGAGAAGACCTCTCCGGAGAGCTGTGGCCACCCTTGAATGGACTGAGGCCCAGAGCAGGCGACACAAAGGGACACGGGTCTGTGGAGCAAGCTGAAGAAGCTAGACACCTTGGAGAGGTGTTGCATCTCATGCTTTCATTTCGACTTTCAAAGCACTTGGTGAAGCAGAAATAACACATTCAGTTTCTGCAAGATGGCAGGTACAGTTTATCAATATCAAAACTATATCAATAGTTTTTTTATATTTAAAAAAATTTTTTTAAACATTTTAAGGTAATCTGATTCTTTTATAAATGTGTGTGTCAGGGAGTCTTGGTGGTACAGTGGTTAAAGTGCTCACCTGTGAACTGGTTCAAATCCAGCTGCTTCTCAGGAGAAAGAAGGCAGTAAAGATTCCAGCTGTGTTGGGCTGAGCCCCGGTGGCATAAGTGGTTGACTGCAGGACTGTGGCCCACGGCCTTGGTGGTTCAAATCTAAAACTATTGATATATAAAACTATTGATTTGAACCAAACAAACCCTCATGAATTAAGTACCCCTTTACTAATGCTTAAGCAAAACAAAATAGAAGCTATCCCTAACCCGGGAAAAGAGAGTTCGTTACTGGTGATCTCGCTTCTGAGATTAGGGAACAAAGGTCACTATTAAAAATATATACCATCACCTGGAGATTCTGAGCCACGGCCCGACTAACAGACATGAGGAGATTTCAATAAGAACCCGACTGTAAGGAATCACTCAGTTGGACTCCATTTGGAAAGCGAGTGGGTTGAGAGAATTTTTCACAACTGGAGAATTTGACAAAGTGCGGTGACACACATCGGGGGAAGCCAGTGTCTTTGAAGGCCTGCTACATTTCAGAACTATACAATTTGAAAGCAAAGACACTTTGTTTATAATAGACAAAGCACATGTAAGTTAAAAAAAAATCTTTGCCACCCAGTTGATTATAGGTTAAAGCCACCCTACATAACAGAAGGCCCCCACCCTCACAGATGGAATCTTTTTTGTTTTGTTTTGTTTGGGGGGGGGGGGAGCATCACTGCCCTTTGGTGGTCGTGGGAGCTACCCAGGGCTGCTCATGAGAGTGGCCGCTGGATTTGAACCACCAAAGCCGTGGGCCGCAGTCCTGCACTCAACCACTTATGCCACCGGGGCTCAGCCCAACACAGCTGGAATCTTTACTGCCTTCTTTCTCCTGAGAAGCAGCTGGATTTGAACCAGTTCACAGGTGAGCACTTTAACCACTGTACCACCAAGACTCCCTGACACACACATTTATAAAAGAATCAGATTACCTTAAAATGTTTAAAAAAAAATTTTTTTTAAATATACATCATTTTATTGGGGGCTTGTACAACTCATCACAATCCATCCATCCATGCATTGTGTCAAGCACATTTGTACATACACTGCCATCATCATTTTCAATGCATTTTCTTTCTACTTGAGTCCATCGTATCAGTTCCCCATTTTTCCCCTTGCCTCCCTCCCTCTCCTTCATGAACCCTTGATAATAAAAATTATTATTTTTCCATGTCTTGCACTGTCCAATGTCTCCTTCCATCCCCTTGTCTGGTGTCCATCCCCCTGTGAAGCGGTTATAGGTAGATCATTGTGATTGGTTCCTTCTTTCTCCCCCCACCTTCCCCTTCCCCTCCTGGTAGGGGTACTCTCAATACTGGTGCCGAGGAGTTATCTGTCTGGGATTCCCTGTGTTTCCAGTTCTTATCTGGATCCATGTACATGTTCTGGTCTAGCCAGATCTGTAAGGTAGAATTAGGGTCATGATAGTGAGGGGTGGGGGAGAGGAAGCTTTCCAGAACTAGAGAAAAATTGTATGTTTCATCGGTGCTGTACTGACCCTGATTGACCCGTCTTCTCCCCATGACCCAGCTATAAGGTGATGCCCAATTGCCAAAGACTGGCTTTGGGCTTCCACTCCACATTTCCCCCACCCCTCATTAAAATGTTTTTTTTCCCCTAACACAGTGAAATAAGAGAGATCTTATTTGCCATTGTCTGACAACGCCCACCTTTTAAAATGACAGCAAGCATCTCTCTATGGAGTGGCAATCTGAGACTTACAGCTCACAGTCATCCAGTCAACGCTAACTTGCTGACCCTGTGGGTCCTCAAGACTGTGACTGGTTACGGAGTAGAAAACCCAGCTGGTCTCCCTCGGAGTTGCTGGTGGTTTTGAACTGGTGACTCTGGGGGTCACAGTCCAATTCAGAACTACTGCACCGCCAGGGCTTCCTCTGGGAGAGGAGACGATCAGGGGCAGTAGAACAGGAGACTGAAACTACCAAGAGTAATAATCTAATTCCAGAACTGGAGAAAAGTCCATTCGAATTTTCTTGGTACCCTAGGTGACAATTTCTTATGCTTGGAAAGAGATCAGTGGTGTCTCTGATGACCGTGCTAACAGGTGGAAGAGATCATCAGAAGAAGGATGAAGTAGGTACATTTAATGAAAAGCTGAAGCCAGGCTGACTACCCTCGAAAGCAAATGGGATATTTATTTAAGTGGGAATTCAGAGGGCCAACGTCGTTAGTAAAGGGGGTCTCCAATCAAGGACTATGTTTCTGACCTGTAGGTAAAAGTAGTATGTGCTTCCAGTCCCCCAGACAGGACTAAAGAAATGCCACGACTTTTCCTGGATCATAGCTTGTGAAGTTGGAGGAAAAGCTGGCAACGGAATGAAGCACTTTCTGTGATGGAAACTCTGACGTCAGACGCTTGCTTCTCAGTCATAATTGGCTAAGTGGCATCCAGATGCTTCAAAAGAACAATAACATGTGTCCGCCACCCCCCACCCTGCCCCCACCAGGGGGACGAATAACAGAAATATGGGTGAAAAGAGACTGCAGATGGTGTCAGATATAAAAATAACAATAATATGTAATTTATCGAGGGTTCATGGGGAGGATGGGAGAGGAAGTGACACTAAGGGCTCAAACAGAAAGAAAATGTCTTGAAAATGATGATGGCAAGTTATGTGTCCTTGGTACAATTGATGTATGGGTGGTTATAAGAGCTGTTAAAGCCCCCAATAAAATGATAAATTAAAAAAAAAAGAACAGTAATGAAATGCACACATCATTCATTACTCTGCCTTTTAACTATAATGACCAGATATCCCTTATTATCCTCAAGAGTCTGTAACTGATGCACACTTCAGTTTGCCCTATGACAGCGGTTCTCAACCTGTGGGTCTCCACCTTTTTGGGGACCGAACAACCCTTTCACAGGGTCATAACGGGAGCAAAATGACAATTATGAAGTAGCAACAAAAATAATTTTATGATTGGGGGCGGTCACCACAACATGAGAAACTGTATTAAAGGGTCGTGGCATTAGGAAGGTTGAGAACCACTGCTCTAGGAGCAATATAAACCAAAAGCAAAACCTGAAGTTGCTATAGTGATGAAGAAAACAAATCAACTTACTTCTTGAAACAGGGTTTGGTAAGAACCACATCACTGAAATACCATAAATGTTTTTTCCCTTTGCTAGCTGTCGCAGCAACAAAACACACACAGAGAAAAGCCCTTGCCAGTAAGCCACCTCTCGTGTTTTGTTTTTTCAAAGTGATGAATCACTAACGGAAGAACTCCAGGAAAAATCAAAAGGTTTAATTGAGCTCATTTGAGCCTGGATCTCTTCACCTGTGATCATCAAATCAATTCTAATCCACCACCGCCCCACGTGTTATCAAGTAGACTGTGCCCCGAGGCTTTTATGGCAGCTAATGTATTCATCAGAAATCCATTTCCAACTCTACTTTCTAAATCTTCACAAGCCATTTATTCACTAACAGTGATTTCCAGCACATGCATAGAACTTTTGACCAATTCTTAAAAATTCATGCACTAAAATTCACAATTTACTCATTTAAACTTATTTTCTCACTGAATACTAGATTTCCTAATTCACACTAGCCTAACAATTTAAAATGAGGGCAGGAGAGAAAGCAGCAGAGAGGAAACAGCATTCGTCAACACTGAAGCCCATGTGAAATGCTAGAGATGTGAGGTAAAACCTTCATCTCTGGAGTACTGGGTGTTACAGGAACTAAGAAAAATCACACTGTAGGTCAGGCTCCCCTGCCGGACTCTTCTCTGCCCACCTCCATGTCCCAATTCACATGGTCACTCAGCTTCTGGGAGGGAGATGGCAGCAAAGGCTTCAATGAAAACATGAAGGAAAACGAGGAGTGGAAATGGCTCTGTAGAAAATGGGTGCATATCCTGGCCAAGCCTGGCCATGTCATCGCTACCGATGGCAAAACCCTCATCCTAACAACTGGGAGCACTCTGAAACCAATGTTTCCACACACACACACCCCCACCCCCCACCCCCCGCCAGGAGAAAAGTTTGAAAAAACGATAGGCAATGACAGGAAAGTTCAGACCATCTGAACTTTACAGATGGTGCCTTGGTCCAACCCCACAAGTGGGATAGGCAGCAGAGGCGTACTGAGGAACCGGAAGAGAGAAAGAAACTTGGTGTGGGCTGTGCTATCAACGAGGTCACCTGGGGCAGGCCTGAAAACATAGACCCAACAACTCCATCGTCCCTTGGGACAGGAATTGGCCATGAGCAGGAACATGGTCAGTCCAGTAAGCAGATCTCCACACTGCTTTCCCACCACCACGAATGTGTTCAATTGCTTCTATCACAAACAGTTTACATATACCTAATAAATGGGTCACACATAATAAAAAAGGAGGGAAAAAAATCACACACTTCAGTCGTTTTTAACAGTGTTCATGGACTACTCCGTCAAGGAAGGCAGGGATACATACTCTGGAATTCCTATCCTGCTAGCATAATTTTTATTTCAACCATTTAATGGGGCAAAAAATACATGTTAACTTTTAGGGAAGTGAGTATTTAGCGGATGCTAGAAAAATTGGATGGAAAATATGTTCTCTTTTCATTAGAAATGTTAAATGATGAGGAATGTATATTGGGGTAGCTAGATGATTTCATGTCAGCTTGTTGTATGGAAGGATAGGGGTGGAATCGCGGGTATGTGAAGGTACATCCCTCTCCTTTCTTTCTTCTCTCTCTCTCTCTCTCTCTCTCTCTCTCTCTCGCTGACTTCATCTTCCTGCTAGAAGACCTCGATGGTGGCCTTGGCCGTAAAGATGCATCTACCGCCTTTGGATCCAAGACTTTGCACCCATCAGCCTGTGATCTTCTGGCATTCTGCATCATTGCATGAGGCTGCCTGAAGAGGGACTTATGGTCTCGTATCAGACGTATGGACTTGAACTAGACAGGGCTGGGATGTTTTCGACATATACAACCACTTCTTGATGTAAAGCTCTTTTCTAACACATATGAGTGTCATTGAATTTGCTTCTCTAATCAACCCAGCCTTATCACATATACAATAGGGTACCGCCCCCAAAAACGGATTTTTTCCCAAAGCTATATATTTAAATTTTCTTATACAACAATCTTATTATCTTCAAAGCACTGGTACTCTCCATTACACTTAATACATTTGTCAAATCTGTGATTCCATTCTTGGAAACGTTTTTCAAACTCATCTGTTTGGATGGCTGACAGCACCTTGTTATCCTTATGTGTCTCTTTCATTTGCAGTAACAAAAAGAAGTTGCACAGAGTGAGGTCAGGTGAGTAAGGCACATAGGGCAGGAGAGGCCTGCTGTTTTTGTCAAAACTGCTACCCTGAGATGGCTGTGTGAGCGGGCACATTGTTGGGGTGGCAAAACCAGTCCCCTGTCACAAATCAGGTCTTTTTTGTTTGACACTATTACGCAATCTTTTCAAAAACTCTAAAGAGTGGTGCTGGCTTCAGCAGCACATATATACTAAAAACAAAACTAAATAAAAAAACTCACAAGAGATCACTCTGGTAGAAGGAACCCCAAATGCACTATGAGTAGACATTTTGCTCAGGAAGTTAATGAACAGTCAGAATGATGTTTGTCAATCAACATTTCACCTTTTTCTTTCTTTCTTTTTTTTTTTTTAATCACTGCCCTCTGGTAGGAGTGGGAGGCCCAGACTTGTTCCTGGAGAGCTGCTGCTGGACTTAAACAGCCAAGCCAGTGGGCCACAGTCCTGCGCACAACCACTACGCCACCGGGGCTCAGCCCCATTTCACCTTTTTTGAAACAAGAAAATCACTCTTACACTTAAGTTTTTCCCATAGTGCTGTTCTTCTAAGCTGTGTTCAACATCACAACAGTCTCTGGCATTTTTCCCAAGCAGAAAACAAAATTTCACAACTGTATTCTGTTCTCTGAAATCAGCCAACATAAAAAAAAAGGTTCCAGCTAAACTGCTTTAAGAAAAAAATTCACCGTGATCAGAGAGAACGTTTCCAGGTGATGCCACTGGGTGCACTAATTCAGAGCCAGTTGCCCTATGCTCTCCTTGCAGGAAAAATGAACTACCAAAGCTCTGCTTCACCCAGCACAATTCCAGTTTGCAAGGTGGGTGTGGGGATGGGTGTGGGTGGGTTGGTCACCCTTGTATAGTCTCACCAATATTTACAGAAAAAAAGTGGTATCTCTTTGTTGACCATTTGTGACCTCAGAGTCCTTACAAGTGACCTCTTATTGATTTATTAGTGACTTACATACACAGATCCCACCAACAACTTTTGCTGCATTATACATACACAGGTATTGCTCTTGGCTGATGTGGCCAGAACCCAGACTCTGATGGTCCATGTGTTACCTGTCAGGATTTTTTTTTTTTTTTTGTGGCATCACTGCCCTGGTAGGAGTAGTGCTCCTGGAGAGCTGCTGCTGGATTTGAACTGTCAACCCTGTGGATTGCAGTCCCGAAAACTACCACTAAGCCACCAGGGCTCAGCCATTGGTAGTCTTTAGAAAGCAGCACACCAAGCTTTCTTTTGGGGAACCATTGGATGGGCTTGAACTTTAGTTGTATAGCTGATCACAAACGGCATCCCTGGGGGACCTTGTAATTTAGTATTCTGACGTTAAGTAACAGTAAGCATAGTCATAGCAAACAAACTTTAGAGAGCCAGTGTCTTGTAAATTACTATGTACAAACTGATCACTGAGAAGGGTTTTGGAGAAGGACAGGGAGTCAGGAAACAAGGATACCCAGGCAATGACTACAATATGCATGTAGTCAATGTAGACATAGGTTTTTCTAGTTTTCCTGGTCATTTAAAACCCCATCTCCAGTTCCCTTTTCTAATCCAATATCACAGATGTCTCAGAAAAAAAGAGGTGGGCATCACCTTTGACTCCTCTCTTTCACTTCATCTAGCCATACTATTTGGAAGTCCTGTCCCATGCCTTCCTTTACCTCACCCACACGTATCCCAGTTGGAGCCACCCTTGACTCTGATACTCACAATGGCCTTTTCCCTTGACAGCTCCTATTTAACCTTCTCTGCCCCCAGCGCAAGACCATCCCCCCTGTGCCTTCTGTGAACTCCCACTGCAATAGCACCTCGCTTGGTGTATTTTCAACAGTCACTTATTGACCAGCTCCAGGAAAGAAAAATGCAGAACCAGAACACTGAACTAAAAGCAAACATGAACACCATAGTCCAGATGGTATTTTGGACTCTGTTATTTTGAGATCAATGAAGAAGGTCAGCTCAAAAAAAAAAAAAAGAAAAGAAAAAGCATCAAAAAACCAACACTCTTATGACTAGTTTCCCTGCTTCCCCAGCATTAACCATCATGAGCTGGAATCAACCTCACGACACCTTGTAGGCTACTGAAACACACGCTATGAATGCATTATTGTTCAGACAGCCCAATGGACTAAGGAATGTTCCTTAATTAAACCTAACATTTCAAGCTCTTACCTGTAAGGTGGGGTCCAAACTCACAATGGAAAAACTGATTTATCTGGAAAACAATCTGTAGTTTATACCGCATGTATTCCTTACTCAATAAAACCCTTTTGTTGCTTTCTTGAGAAAAGAGATTAAAATGCGATTTGTGTAAATATATGATCACCCAATATGTACAAAATGTTGTTTTAAAAGCCTATGTTGACATATTTATGCAACAAGAGGCCAATGAAGCCACACTGCCAACAATCCCTATTGTCTTCATATGTAAAATGCTTCACATTTTCCTTGAGCCAAGAGGCAATTCATAGAAAATCAGTTCTGACAGTCTTTCTTCAAGGCTGAGAATCGAAAGCAAGAACAGTGATAGTTTTATGAAGACACTCAGAAGAAAACTATTTCAGAATTCCACTAAATAATGCTCAGACGTATGTGCACTCTCATAGAGAACAATTGCTTCGGTTAGTACCTTAATATGTAAAGCATGATTTTCGTACCACTTTTTAAGTAAATCATTTTATTGGGAGCTCTTATAACTCTTCTAACAATCTATATATCAATTGTATCATGCACACTTGTACATATGTTGTCACCATCATTTCCAAAACATTTTTTTTCCTACTTGAGTCCTTGGTATCAGATCCTCCCCCCCTTCCTTCCCATTCCACCTCTTTTCATACCTTGTTCAATGGAAAACTCTTTAAAATGTTATTTCATTGTCTAAAGTCATTAGAAATTAACAGTGCTCTAAAGCTGTCACCTCTGAGTTTTATATTCAACACTGTTTAAATGAGATTTTCCCAAGAAGGAAGATCTTCTGATAGCTTTACATTTCCAAGATGTCTGGAACCCAACAAGTATTAGTGTAGTAGACATGCTAGTCTAGCAATGGTTACTCTATGATGCAATTTATAATTTTGTGCATGAACAAAGCCCACACATAGTCATTAAGGTGGGCACATATCAGGCTGGAGCCTGAATTCCAAATCCTCACTACGGGGGTGACCCAGCCTGTGGATCTCCACTTGACACCTAGGAGAAGAAATGCAAGCAATGACCTATGAAATGATTTTTGCAAAATGCCTGAATTCAGGTGAGGTTTCAATAAATGCTAGCTATTTCTACCAGTTGCTTTGTTAGGTGGCTTCTATGAGGCAGAACTTCTCCCAGCTACCACTACCTTTTTGTAAAGGAACTCCAAAAAGCATTGATAGTCCTCTTCTCAACTGCCTTCTTGCCCTTCACTGACCTTCAACACCAGCATGAATAGTGGGTGCTTAGATCTGCACTATTTTGAAGGGGGAAGTACTGAGCCATATGGACAGAAAAGCCAATTTCAGGTAACAGCTTTGATTTTCACTTCATTGTACATGTTTCATTTGGTAACATTTTACATATCAAAAATTACACATGCATCTCTACAGGGGTTTTCTGGGTAGGGAGATTATTGGTTAATTAGGAGTTGATATCTGTTATTAAAGTGACATCTTCTTTCCCTGTATTGTAAAGGCAAAGTATGCAAAATAACTAGAAAAATGGAAAAAAACAAACAAACAAGAAACAAAAAAACAAAAAGAGGAGCAAAGTCTGAAACAGGAGACCAGCTTCCAGAAATTTTTAACCCTCACAAATTAATATATTTTAACTCGATTTGGTTCCAAGGGGAACCTCAGCATCTTTACCGTTATGTGAATGCAAATTACTTTCCTGTGGAATCGCAATCATCATGAATAATACTGATGTGAGGGCCCTGGTGCTTACCCTCCAATTATTGATGCTCTAATTCTCGCAAAGTGTACTCTGCATAATGAGGGAGCAGGAAGTGCTTCTCTTTCTTCTCGTGGGCTTTTTACTGCCAAGGCAAACTTATGAGATGGATTCACACAGACAAGTGACAGGAAGATAAGTGCAGCCTGAGAGATGGGTCTCCACCAGCACAGTGGGTCTTAATTCTTCAGTGTCTTTGGGGGTTAAAGAGTCATTTGGCTTCCATGAAATGGAAGGAAAATGGCAACCAACCGAGAAGTTTGAATTTACTCAAATTTCCCCACATTTTAATGCTTTTGCAAATTCAGCATAGGAAAAATAAAAGGGGGGCTTCAAAGGGTTCATGGAAAGAAAATGGAATTTTCCCATGGCTTTTTAGAAGCTCCCTCGTATGTATGTGTGTGAAGCAAATGAGGTCTCACTTTTAAATGGCGCTGGGGCTTTCAGGAGGAACCATGGTGCTGCAGACACGGAAGCCCTTCACTAGTAACAGGTGAGTGGCTCACACCCACCACGAGGGGCCTTGGAACTGAGGCCTCAGGATATTTCCCAATGGTCACAGCCTGCACACAGGGAGGTGCCCTGAGTTGGAACAACAAAAACCAGCACTTTCTGCAGTCTTCGCCAAAGCACGACCAGAGGGATCCCTGGGGGGAGAGGAGTGCCCTGCCCCCGCCCAGGGATTTTAATGGTCCAGCCAGTTTCACCCAAGGCCGTTCCCCACCATTCCTTCACAGCCCTATGTCCTGTCACAAAAAGACAAGAAGAATGACCATCTATGGCAGGGAGTGACCCCCTACTGTTCTCTTTTTTGCATTCAGTATTTCAAAAACAAGTTATTGGATATGGAGGACATGGCTCTAAGTACAATACTAAGCCAATCACAAAGAAACAAATACTGTATGGTCTCACTTTTACGGAGTGACAGAAACAATATACAGAAACCAAAGTGCAGTAGTGGTTACCAGGGAGTGGGGAGAGATGGGAGGAATGATAAGTCACTGTCTGGTTCTCAACCTTCCTAATGGCAAGACCCTTTAATACAATTCCTCGTGTTGTGGTGACCCCCAGCCATAAAATTATTTTTGTTGCTACTTCATGACTAATTTTGCTACCGTTTTGAATCATGATGTAAATTTCTGATATGCAGGATGCATTTTCATTGTTACAATGAAAGCATAGTGATTAATCATAAAATAATATGTAATTATTGTGAAATATTTATGTGTCTTCTGATGGTCTTAGGTGACCCCTGTGAAAGAGTCATTCAGCCCCAAAGGGGTCGCAACCCACAGGTTGAGGATTGCTGGTCTTTTTTGGGTGACAGGAATAAGGGTGAAATGTTCATGAAGCTTGACAAATGTAAACTATGTCATTAAAAAATGGCATATATGGCTGAGCCCCGGTGGTGTAAGTGGTTGAGTGTGGGACTGCGGCCTGCAGCTTGGCGGTTCAAATCCAGTGGCAGCTCTCAGGAGCAGCACGGGGTAGCGCCCATGACCACCAGAGGGCAGTGATGCCCCCAAAAAGAAAAAAAATGGCATATGATTGTGAAACAACAAAAACTGTCAAAATACACACACACACACACAGTCCAATCAAAGTAATGGTTAGCTTCCAGGTCCTGTAGTCAGCTTAGAAGGTGATGGCGACTTTTTTGGCTTTTTGGGGGGTGGGGTGGGGGCTGGATGTTAAGGACACATGGCAATCACCAGGGCTTATAAAGAAGACAGTTTAAGAAAATTGAAAATTGCACAATGAGAAAAAAGAATTTTATCCCAACACAACGTTTGCACTTCTCTTTCTTCAAGAGGAGCAAGGGCTCTCTATCTGATGGGAATTTTGTTGGGAAGCCTTAGCCTATTCTGATTCAGACATCTTTTTGTGTCCCAAACTCACACATGAAAAAGGCATATTTTGAGCTGGGCAGTGTTTCATCTACAGGGAGCTGGGACTTACAACAAGAGGAGGTGGCCAGGAATCTCTAGGTTTTAGACAGGTCGGCTGGACCGGAGTCTCAATGGGTTGGCACTTATCCCCACTATCTGGGAGCCCTGGTAGTACAGTAGATCAAACGTTAGGCTGCTAACCACAAGGTCAGTAGTTCAAACTCACCGGCCACTTCATGGAAGAAAGACGAGGCTTTCTGCTCCAGTAAAAACGTAAAACTCTGTTTGATGGAGTTGCTCTGAGTCAGAATGAACTCAATGGCAGAGTCTGAGTTTGTTTCCATCCCTACCATCAGTGGATGCTAAGAAAAGTTCCCTGCTGAGGAGGGTTGGAGACCCAAAGCCCACCTGTAGACAACTAGACATCCCCCCCATAGAAGGGTTATAAGGAAGAGACAACTCAACCAAGGTGCAGCATAGCATTGAGGGAACGCACATCCTTCCTCTAGTTCCTGAATACTTTCTCGCCACTCCCTACACCACCCCCCACCCCAACCCCACCCCCACTACCATGACTCAGTTCTACCTTACACATCCAGCTGGACCAGAGTACACACGTTGGTACAGATAAGAGCTCTTGACACATGGAATTCGGGACAGATAAAATCCTCAGGAACACTATGTGGGAGTAGCAATATCAATGAGGTCGGGGGATGGTGGAGGGGGGCAATAAGGGGAAATTCATCACAAGGTTAGATATATAGCTCACCCCCCAGGGGGATGAATAACAGAAATGTGGGTGAAGGGAGACAATGGGCAGTAACAACAACAATATATAAGTGATTAAGGATTCATGAGAGTGGGAGCGTGAGGGAGGGAGGGGAAAAAAGGAACGGATATCAAACGCTCAAAACATTAGAAAGAAGATGTTTTGAAAATATTGATGGCAACATATGTACAAGTGTGCTTAATACAATGGAATAATGGGTTGTCAAAACATTTGTAAGAGTCCCTCAATAAAGTGAATAATGAAAAAGATGATGGCAACATATGTACAAATGTGATCGATACAGTGGATGTATGGATTGTTAGAAGAGCTGTAAAAGCCTCCAATAAAGTGATAAAAAGTAAAATAAAATTCTCTGCTTTTTGCTTGGTTTGTACCCTACATGTGGCTTGTTGACCTTCAATTCCTTGGACTTGAGCCAACAGTCTGATATGCTGATCTAGGATTCATCT
Source organism: Nesogale talazaci (assembly GCA_004026705.1). Lineage (NCBI taxonomy): Eukaryota > Metazoa > Chordata > Mammalia > Afrosoricida > Tenrecidae > Nesogale > Nesogale talazaci. Next base: position 31,287 of record PVJH01014778.1, on the reverse strand, counting down.
GCCTGTGCAGCCACAAGCTTGCTGGTCTTAAGTTCATCAGCACCCTGAGCTACAGGACGCAGAAGCCTTCTGCCTAACATCTGACTAATGGACTTGGAACTTGCCCCTTTCTACAATTGTGTGAGCTGTTTTCTTGACATAAGTGCTTAAATATGCATGTGTGTCAGCTTATATGTCTACAGGTATATACAAGGGGACTTAAAAAAGTTCATGAAAAAGTGATCACCTCTTAGTTCTATTTTACATGTACTTTTTGAAGCTCTCATATACATGTCTATGTAAATCTGTGACTGCATGCATGCATAGTAACATGCATAATAAAAGCTGAGGAGGCAGTTTCAGATATTACTCAGACCCAACCAAGCACCCATGATTAGACTTCTGTACATGGAAGATTAGGGCCACAGTTCTGTGGGACATATTGGTAAACTAACCTAAAGCTATGGTCTACACCCCAGTTGAATGGGTAGGGATTGGGATCTTAAAAGATGGTGAGGACTGAGCCCCGGTGGCGTAGTGGTTGTGCGTGGGACTGCGGCCCACTGGGACGGAGGTTCAATTCCCGCTCACAGGAGCAAAGGCTGAGCCTCCTAATCCCACCACCAGGGCAGTGATGCCTAAAAAAAAAAAAAAAAAAAAAAAAGATGGTGAGAACTGAGCCCCGGTGGCATAGTGGTTGTGCGTGGGACTGCGGCCCACTGGGATGGAGGTTCAATTCCAGCAGTGGGCCTGGGTCTCCTACTCCCACCACCAGAGGGCAGTGATGCCCAAAAAACAAAACAAACAAACAAAAGATGGCGAGCATTACTCCACAAAGCATGGCAATTGGTCTCTATTCTCCCTAGAGCAACAGAGAAAGGAAAGCAAAAACTCCAAGAAGACGCTAATTAGACAAGAAGTCTGTAGAAGCCTGAGACCAGGCGTGCTCGGCACGGTTCTCAACCTGCCTCATGCTGCAGCCTTTTCATATGTTCCCCATGCTGTGGTGATCCCCCCAACCATAAGATAATTTTCGTTGCTACTTCACACTTGTAATTTTGCTCCTGTTATGAATCGGGCAACCCATGTGAAAGGGCTGTTCACCCTCCAAATGGGTCGTGACCCCCAGGTTGAGAACCTCTGTGCTAGATGGGAGCTAGCTGTCATCACCAACCATTCTCATCAGGGTTACTGACAGAACCTCAAATTCCTAAAACAATCAGACTGGTTGAGACCAGAGGACTCCCGGGGACAATACCCTGAGTTATTGATTCCTTGACCCCAAGGTTCCCAGATAGCTAAGACCAAATTGGCTAAAAAATTAAAAATAAAAATCACCCATTTCTGCTATAATCCTTCAAAAAGTAGCACCATTGAGTCCAAATTGTTAACGATTACTATAAAACCAAGATGAGGATGTTCAAGTACCAGGGGCACAAGATTAATAGAGACAAACAACTAGAAAGGAAATATTGGGAAAGTGCACACATCATGAGACACACAACCATGGTCACTGAGCAACTTGCGTAATAGCAGTTAAATGAGAACCGAGAGCTCTATGTAAACCTCCACGGAGAATAAAACAAAATACTAAAAACAAGTCACTAGGTTAATCGAAGGTTTTCACGCAGACATTTTTAATCAAAGTACTTAGGGTTAATGTATCAGAAGATTCAATTTACAGACCATTAATATTTTGATTTATGAAAGCTCCATGAAAGAAGGAATAACCCAGTGTCAAGGACACTGGGATAATCAGGAGATGGTGGTGCAGTAAGTTAAGCGCTGGTCAGCTGTTCAGACCCACCAGCGCAAGGGGAGACAGACACTAAGACAAAGGGAGCAAGGGCAGGCTGGAAAAGAAATGAAACAGATCCCCCATCGATGAACCGTTATTGTCAATCTGTACTTTCTTCCTAAAATCGTTTTTTAAAACAAACCTGGTAAAAAGGTAGTTTGGTTTCAGGCAGAAACATGGGCAATTAAAGAGAGAACTTACTCTGAGAAATTCAACAAGAATAACCACTGACAGGCTGAGCCCTGGTGGCGTAGTGGTTGTGCACAGGACTGCGGCCCACTGGGTTGGAGGTTCAAATCCAGCAGCAGCTCTCCAAGAGCAAGGCTGGGCCTCCTACTCCCATCACCAGAAAGCAGTGATGCACCCCCAAAAACAAACAAACAAACAAACAAAAAACAAGAATAACCACTGCCTAGTGCCGTCAAACAGTTAATGAAAAAAAAAAAAAAAACAACCAAGCTCGTTATCTTTTTGATTTCCATTTTCCATGAACTTTTTGAAGCCCCTTCATACATCAAAGCAAATCTTCTCAAACAGCCAAAATATGGTGATCTTTAGTAGTGGCACATCAAATCGCTCTCTCTCACTGCCGTTAGAGTTGAAACTGACTCTGAGTGATTCTACAGGACAGGGTGAAACTGCCTCGATGAGTTTGTGGAACCGTAACTCTTTATGAGAGTAAAAAGTCTGTCTTTCTCCCACAGAGGGACTGGTGCGGGCCTTACCATGAAGCAGCCCAACTCACAATCACTATGCCCCAGAGCTCCTTGGCAAACCCAATGGCCCCAGTTCAATATGGCAGGGTATTATTAAGTATTTACTTGGAATAGTATACGTCAACAATCTCCAGGTCTGTTTCCCTTACAGACGTTATTGTCAGGTTACAATTGTGTCTCGACCTTGGGAAAAGTTTCGAACAGGAAGGTGAGGGTGAGAGAAAGGATGAAGATGAGCTAGAGGGGCTTTCTGCAAACTCACGGAGAGAAGGCTGTTTTGAGGATGAGGGTGAAGGGTGTCTGCTCAGAGGGTATCAGAGTAAAAAATGTGTCAGGATTTTTAACCCAATATCGAACATTGTCTTTTCCCTGAGTCCCAAGAGGGCCAAATGAGTTAACAATGTTCCGGTAAGTCAACCACAGCTTTAAAAGTTGAAATGTGGCAAAGCCTCACTGAAGATCATTTCTTCTCAGATGGATATTCTACACAATCTGATGAGCGTGACGCACGGGCAGGGAGAGCTCAGAATATCTTCAAAAGCAAAACGAGAGTCCACAGTACCAAAATCTGCTGATCATTGAATTTACTATATGCTATCTTTAAACTATATAATCTTCCCCAAGTCTCTCTATGAAGCCTCTCGAATTCCTTAACATCAAACATTTATCACTTTACAGAGGCCAATTTTCCTTTATACTACATTCATCTTGCAGTGCCTTCTATAATTTATTGTCACCATTCTGCTCCTTTATGCTCCTAGACTGCGAGCCCGATGCTTTCAGGAGCGTGCCTTTTAGTACGCGGGATAAAAGAGAAGAGCCCTGTATCTCACACTAGGACTAGCTAGTGCAACAGTAACAGATGAGGGTGCCGCTGATGCAATTTGTTGTCAGGTTCAACATGTTACTATTAAAACCTTGGCGGTAACAGGAGGCAGGGCAGACTGATAAATTTTACTGGTTTAGGAGAGTTTATGAAGGAGAGACTCTATAGTGATAGGAATTTCCTCTCTAATTGACATGAGGAGGCTTCAAAAAGTTTATGGAAAAACAGTATGAAAAGATTGTGGAATTTTCCTCAAAACTCTTTGAAGCCCCCTCATAGAAAAATAACATTAAGTATACCAAGAGCCACCCAAAAACTAAACCAAGTCCTAGAAAAAGAAAAATGCTAGGTTACTCAATTATGGTTGAAGGGACTGAAAAATGTTAACAAGATAGTAAAATAGACTCGATGCCTACTTTCACCAAATAGCATGTGTGACGCAGCAGTTCTCAACCTGTGGGTCACGACCTCTTTGGGGGTTGAATGACCCTTTCACAGAGGCCGCCCGATTCATAACAGTAGCAAAATGACAGTTATGAAGTAGCAACAAAAATAATTTTATGATTGGAGAGGTCACTACAACATGAGGAACTGTACTGAAGGGTGGCGGCTCGCCTCTGCCTACCATCTTCGTTTGCTTTTCTCAGGCATCTGAACTTGCATTCATCTTCAGAGAAGAAGAAAGTGTCAGGAAGAACGAAGGTCACACTCCCATGCATGAGATTGCCAGCAGGGGCATTTTATAAACTTGTATAGCTGGAAGGGAAAGTAGAGGTCAAAGTGGTGCAACCTTTGGTTTTTAGAAAAGGAAACTAGACTTGGAAGAAAACTAAGCTCCAAAGGTAAGTCACAGAACAAAAGTGGATGGGGTCAGAACAAATTTTGCAAGTAAATTATAAAACTGTGTAAAGCAACCTTTGTTCCCAGCTGAGAACACTAGGCAGGCACAAGCTTTCCTGGTAGAGAAAGGACTTCACAACCCATCATCAGTAGTCAGCTGGTAAAGTTGAGAGAACACCCGGCCGGGCAAGGTGCTGGAGGGTCTAGTCCCAAGTCTCGCCAAGTCATTTCAGGCAAAGCCTCACTGTCTTTAGTGTTTTGACCTTTATTCTACTTTTTTTCCCCCTAAACAAAAGAAAAACATACCCTTGTCCTTTCTATTTTAGGTTACCATTAAACACCTTTAAAGATGATGTTTTGCCAAAAAAAAAAAAAAAAACCAAAGATGATGTTTTGCTTCGTAATTTATTGAGGGGGAGGGATACAACAAAGCTTTCATTTGTACAAAGAAATCAATCTGACTATAGAAGGCAATTCTGCAAGCCTTCGAAATTCTACACTATAGGATAACTTTGCTGCTTGTTGGGGTGGGCGGCTGAGTTCCAGTCTGCTCAGATACGACATGAGAACACACTGCCCCATAGGATTTTCTATGGGGACTTTTTAGGGGAAAAGAGCCTTAGTGGCACAGTGGGTTGAACACTGGGCTGCCAATCAGAGGGTTTGAGGTTCAAACCCTGTTTTCCCTACTGAGTTGAAAGATGAGGCTATCCCTTTCAAGAGCAGCTCCTTTTATTGGGCCCTATAGGCTGACTGTGATTTGACATTAGCCACAGCAGTGGGGCAACTTGAGGGATGCAGATCCCAGGTCCTTCTCTATCTGGAGAAGGCTTCAATGTTGTGAGTCAGTGGGGTTTTCTTTTCTTCTTCTTGGGGGGAGGAGGTGTTGGGGGAAGGGGTAGCTTTAAAGGAAGCAAAGGGTCACATCTCTCTCCTGCGGAGAGGCTAGTGAGTTAGAAACGCTGACCTTTTCAAGCAAACCAAAGCAAGCCCACTGCAGGGGAGTGGATTCGGACTGACAGCGAAGCTTCCCAAGGCCCTTTATCCTTAGGGAAGCCCACTTTCTCCCGTGTATAGGCTTTCGAGCCCCACTAAGTGCCTCCACTAGCTTCTTCACACATTTTATCTTCTCTCCCGAAGCTCAAATCAGGTGCTAGCCAGGAGCGGCACACACCCCCAGGGGTATTTCTTTCCATTGGTTGGCGGGCTGTACTGCAGTTTACACCCTTTAGATCTGCTGTCAGGCCGCCCGTTGTTTATTTGTCAGAGAGAGTACTCTGCGCATACATTAACTTAAAAGAGAGAAAAAAGCAGAAGCTATCATGTGAAACACGGGAAAGATTGACAAGCAATCAGCCAACTCCTTGAACGAAGAAAATCGCGTCGATTTCAAAAGGCAATCCACTTTCGGTGCTTCGGTATCATTTGTCACTGTTCTCTAGCAGGAGGTTCGGGGGGGGGGGGGGGGGATCCGAAACAACTTGTTTCGTATTTTGCATCCGAGCGCCCACGAAAACTTGCAGAGGCTGACTCAGATGAATCTAGAAGTGCATGTCGGGGGACCCACCCTGCGTGACACACAGACCGCGACTGCAGGAGCGGCGTTTCTGCACACCGCATCTATAGGTCAGGGTGGGCCCTGGGGCCCAGCCAGGGCCACCTGGGACGGAGCAAGCCCGGGCCTTGAGGTGGGCATGACACACCCTTGGGGGAATGTCCGCCTGCTCCGGGATGACCCCGGGCGGGCGGAGGCGGAAGAGGGACACTCGGGGCCCAGCGGGCAGCCCGGAGTGGAGGCGGGGAGGCGGCAGGCCGGCGGGGCGCGGGGGGGCTCACCTCCTTTGCAGGGCGTGCGGTGCTGGCTGTGCTGGGCCCGGTAGCCCTCTATGACTTCCCACGAGCCGTCGTCGCGGCGGATGGGGAAGGACAGGCTGAGCACATGGTTGCAGGGCTTGATGATCCGCAGGATGCCGCGCACCCGGTTCCGCTTCTGCTCCGCACTCTCGCGGGTCCGCAGGTCCTCCACCAGCTTGTCCTCCACGATGCTGGCGCCGCGGTCGAAGAAGCCCTCCACCATCTTGAAGAAGTTGGGGTCGTCCTCGCGATCGGACGCGGCCTCGCTGTAGTGTCGCCGCGCGGGCGGCACCAGCCCGGGCAGCGGGGCGGCGGCGGGCTGCCCGCGGGCCCGGCCCAGCAGCGCGGCCGCCTCCGCGGCCGCCGGGCTCAGGGCGGCGGGCCCGGCCCGGGACAGCAGCAGCGCTTCGCCCAGACAGCGGTACATGGCGGCGGACAGGGGCGCCGCGGAGCGAGCCGAGGTGCGTGCGGGAGCCGGAGCGGGAGCGGCGCGCGGAGACTGCGGGCGGGCGCCGGGAGAAAGAGCCCGCCTGGGGTGGCCTTTTTAAGCCGCAGCTTCCTGCCTTGCTGGCTGTCCCCTCCCCTCCCCGGCTGTCCCCTCCCTCCCCTCGCTCGCCGCCTAAATGGTAGGACGGACTTTAGACTGTGGCCTACCCACGCCGGGAAAGGCAGGCGGGGGGCGCGCGCTCCCGGGGTGCCGGTGGACGCGCGCTGCCCAGGGAGCGGCCGGTGCCCCCGCCCCCGCCCCCGCCCGGGGCCCCGCCCCGCCCGGCCCGGCCTGGCCCGGCCTAGCGGCGGCGCGCGCGGCCCCGATGCGCATGCTCTCGCGCGACCGCGTGGGGGAGGGGCGCGCCCCGGGCCCCGCGCGCCGCCTCCGGGGAGCCCGCGCGACCGCCCGCTCCTCCTCCCGCCCCGGTGCAGGTCAGTGTGCTCCGGGGCCTCCGGGGCAGGCGGGGGCTAGCGCCGTGCCGGGCGCCGGAGCTGCGGGCGCGGGCACCGCGGGGCCTGGCCAGCGGCCCGGGCGATGAGTCACGGGTGTCCCTCCTTTCCGCTCGCGCGCTCTAGGGTGGGGTGACTCTCCCTGCACCCCCTTGCCTGCGGGTGCGCCCGGGCACGGCCTGGGGAGGGAGACGAGGCCGGGGGTGCGGGCCCGGCGTTCTGCTCGGAGCTGCTGGTCTCCGGGGCTCCGTTCTGAGCCGAGAACGCCCGGGCGCGGGGGAAACCCCCGCCCGCCGGCTTTACCCACTTCCCCTTTAAAATAGCTGTGTAAAACCTTGTCGCGCTCTCGCTATCACGGACTGACGGCGCTTCCTCCTTGCCCAGCTAAAACCAGGCGGCTTTAAAAGTCCAAAGCCAACTCCTGGCCATCCGTCAACTCCGACGCCGCCGCCCTGTAGACGAGGGCAAGCTCAACATCCATCCTAACAGCCAAAGACATTCAATGACCCACAGTAGGATTTGAAAATTGTAAGGTCCACAAAGGTCCGGTTATGTAACTAATAGTCTTCCTCAGAAATGGTGAAGTTCCTCTTACTCCCGCCACCAGGGCAGTGATGCCCTAAAAAAAAAAAAATAAAGTTCAATAAAAACATTGCAGATTAAAATTGATAAACTAGGATAAATTAGGGTAGCGGCTACACGTGGAGTGTGATGATCCTCATGGCAGTTGGAAACCTCCAGCAGTTCCAAATACTGGGCTTTCTCCTCCCGGGCTAAACAGTTCGAGGCTCAGAAATGGACAGGTCGTTGCTGTGAGTCAGCACAGCTCTAGGCAGTGAGTTTCGGGGGGTTTTGCGTGAATAAATTCAGGGCTTGCAGAAGTCGATCGAGTAACTCAGTCATTTAGGCCAACAAATTACCAAATGCCACATTACTTGGCTGCCTGAGTGTATCTTGGTTTTAAAACGCCACCCTTTGACCTAACAAATAGGTCTTTGTCCTAGAATATGGAAGAGACTTTCTTAGTTCTCACACTGTTCTGTGACCTGGAAGGTGACCCGTGGGTCGGTTGTATGCACCTGTCTTCATGGACTCTCAACGCAGAAGCCATTCCTCTTACGGGTGTAGCATATATTTTGCTTCGTTTGCCAGACAGCATACTCATTACTTAGGTCGACCTTGTGTTTTTCAGTGAAAATTATTCTCTGGCCTGAATCCTGCATTTGCCTTGTTGAAGAAAAGATTAAGGTACCAAACTTCCTTCTCATTTGATAGTATTATGATTTATATGGGGGGTGGGGAGAGAGAAAACAACTTTTAAGTTTCAGAATAAACTACATAGCATGAGCAAACGTGTAGAAATATTTTTCTCTTCAGATTTAATCTGGGTAAATTTTGAGGAAAGTGATTTTACAAGTTTGGTTTTATGGTCTTTTTTATCTCATTCTTGATAACCATAGCCATATAGATGTTTAACCTTGACCCTTCTAAGCCTTGTTTGCTTCAATAAAAAAAAAAGGAGAAGGGTCATAGAAAGGGTTAGGAATAGAGCTGTAGAAGGAAAATAATATGTGGGTGTGTGGGTGTGTCTCTTTTGTGAGGCTTGCGAAAATTGACAAAACGGTCCTGCAAGAAACCTATGAAGTTTCGTTTATAAATACTTTTTAACTATTCCATCTAGTTTTAACATCTTTGTTGTGAAGCAAAATGTAGTGACTATCACCTTAGCTTTAGATTGTGGGTTTTCTTTATTAAATATGCATATCTTGCAAATTATTAGTAGTTTTAGAATGAAGTTTTATTACTTTTAACTTTAATTTTTAGAAAGAGAAACTCTAATTAAGCTACAAGTTGCACTTAGTCAAATTGCGGAGAAGTCATATTAAACTATAAGTTAGAGTTTAATTATTAGTAGTAATTTTTTTTTTTTTGGGGGGGCATCACTGCTCTCCGGTGGTGGGAGTAGGAGCCCCAGCCCCACTGCTGGAATTGAACCTCCGTCCCAGTGGGCCGCAGTCCTGCACACAACCACTACGCCACCGGGGCTCAGCTCCTATTAGTAGTAATTTTCAGTTCAAGGGAGGCCAGACTTTAACTTGAAGGGATTCTGGTCACTCAACAATGTCAAATTGATTTTCTGTCTTTGAGGTTTAACTGGGTTTTAGGTGTTTGAAATTGTTCTGTACTCCTTTACCCATTCATGCTTTTGTGCTTAAAATATTTTAGGAGAATTTTAGGATGAAGAAAGACATAGCTTATCAATGCATGAGCCACATGCTCATTTAAACATAATCAAAAAGGTAGTATATACTTTCTACTTTATGGCCCTATATATTGTGGACATTTCATATATATGGAACCTTATAATATATAGTCATAAGTTTCTTTCACTTAGCATCATGTGTTAGCATGTATCTTAACTTTTTCATTGTATGGGTAGGCCACATTTTGTTTAGCCATCAGTTAAACATTTGGGGTGGAGTTCCACTTTGGAGGCTGCAATGTGTAATGTTGCTATAAACACTTAAATGTACAACTTTTTATGTGGACTTATGCTTTCAGTTCTACTTAGAAATGGAATTGCCGGGCCATATGCTAACTCTGTTTAACTCCATGAGGAAATGCCAAACTTTTCCAAAGAGGCTGTACTTGGCTTTCTTCTCATTAAAAAAAAAATAATAATAATTTTGGCTGAGCCCCGGTAGCGTAGTGGTTGTGCGCGGGACTGCGGCCCACTGGGATGGAGGTTCGATTCCAGCTCCACGGAGCAAAGCCTGGGCCTCCTACTCCCACCACCTGAGGGCAGTGATGCCCCCCCCACCAAAAAAAAATTTATTGGGGGCTCATACAACTCTTTTCACAATCCACCCATCCATCCATTGTGTCAAGCACTTTTTTTGTGTGTGTGTGTGTGTCAAACACTTTTGTACATTTGTTTCCCTCATCATTCTTTTTTTTGGGGGCATCACTGCTCTCCGGTGGTGGAAGTAGGAGGCCCAGCCCCACTGCTGGAATTGAACCTCCGTCCCAGTGGGCCGCAGTCCCGCGCACAACCACTACGCCACCGGGTTCAGCCCCCTCATCATTCTTAAAACACTTGCTTTGCAGTTGAGCCCCTGGTATCCTCTCCTCATTTCCCCCTTTCTTCCTGCTTCCCCCACCCCCATGAACCCTTGATAATTTAAAAATTATTATTATTTTGTCATATCTTACACCATCCAATGTCTCCCCTCACCCACTGCTCCGCTGTCTGTCCATATGTTAGTAACATCTATTAGTTATTTGTCCTTTTAATTATAGCCAAGTGGGTGTGAAGCGCTATGTCATTATGTTATTGCTTTGCATTTCTTTGATGGCTAATGGTTTTGTGTATCTTTCCATGCACCTTTCGGCCATTCTCAGTAAATCTTCTTTGGGGAAGATCGTTAGCCCATTTAAAAATTGGGCTATTTGTCGTTATTATTGAGTTCTGAGTTCTTTATGTGTGTGTGTTTTTTTTATACACCTTCTTTACCAGTTATATGATTTACAAGCCCTGGTGGCACTGTGGGTCTCTAACCACAGCACCAGTGCTTGAAACCTGCCAGCTGATCCCAGGAAGAAAGCTGAGGCCATCACTTTCATAAACATGTACATCTGTGAAACCCTGGGTCAAGTTCCTGTGGCTGCAAAAGACTTGATGGCAGGAGGGTTTGGTTCTCCTGTTCTGTGGATTGACCTTTTACTTTTTTGATTCTGTCCTTTGAAGCGCACAGGTTTTTTCCTTTGTGATTAAAAAATATGTATCACAAAATTTGTCTTTTCAGCCATTTTTAGGTCTACAAAATTCAATGCATGACTTAGTTCGCCCATGTTGAAAGGACAAATGCTTTAAATTTTGATGAAGTCCAATTTACATATTTTTTGTTGCTTATGCTTTTTGTGTCCTACTTAAGAAATGCAAAAATCTGTGTCCAGGTTTTCTTCCAAGAGTTTTATAGTTTTAGCTTTCGCATTCAAGGTTTGATCCATTTTGAGTTAATTTTTACTTGTGATATGTGGAAAGATTCTAAATTGATTGTTTTGCAAATATCCATTAGTTCAAGCACTGTTTGTTCAAGAGATTATTCTTTCCTCCATTAACTTGTGCTTGCATTCATTGAAAATCAATCTTTTGTAATGGGAGCATTTATTTCTGGCCTTTCCACCGGTTATCATTGTTATGTCTATAAGGAACCCTGGGGGTGCTTTGGATTCACAAAGATGTGGCAGTTTGCTCCCCTACGCAGTGACAGTGCTGGGAGCCCTACCTTGGGAATGGCTTGCTGGCTCTGCATAGGCTTTGGCTAAGCCTGATTGCTCCTCACTCTCCCTGCCATGGAGTGAAGGCCAACTCATCTCGACCCTCCGGAGCAGGGTAAGACTTCCTGTGAGCGTAACTCTGTAAGGAAGTAGAACAAGAAGCCGCTGGTGGTTTCAAACGGCTCTTCCTGCAGATTTTGGCCCAACGTGCACCGTGCACGCCCACCAGGGTTCCTCTGTAGAGGGCTCTCAAATCAGAGCATGCGAGTCTTCCAACTTTGGTCTGTTTAAAATGTTGTTTGACAGTTCAGAATCCCATGACTTTTAGAAGCAACTGCTAAGATGGGTGGATACAGTGGCCTGTAACAGTGATTGTGAGGACAGCGCAGGACCCCCAGTCTTTTGTTTTGTCGTGCGTTGTCACTGTTAGCTGGAACCTCTTCAATCGCACTTCACAACAACAACAAACTTCTAATTTTAATAGGGTTGGGTTCACAAGTTCCACGCCATACAGCCTTAACCAGTCACATGAGTGAGGCAAGAAGGAAATCACGCGAATCGGAGCAGTATGTGCAGAGGCCCAAAGACAGTGAGACCATCTCTGGCAGTGGCAGGACACTCGAGTTTGAGGCAATTTGGTTATTGCAACAGTTTGGCTGAATTGGCAATTTGGCTGAAAATGGCTAGTGCCCTAGTTACATTTTTTTCCCTCCAAATTGTAATAAACTAGTTCATCGTGCATTGGTTTTAGAAAGGCCTATGATACTGTTTTTGAAAAGCCTTTCCTAACATTAAGTTTTCAGAAAATCTTATAATTTTGATCTTAAAAAAAAATCTTTTAATGAGCATGAAAAAATGAAGTAAACTACATACCAAAATTTTAGGGTTTTTTTTCCCTAAAAGCTTAAGGAAAAATAAAATAAGCTACCAAAAAATGTTGAGAGGTTTTTTTCCTTTTTATAATCAAAAGGTCAGATATTTTTACTTGAGTGGTTAGACTTAAGTTTTCACTTTGCTAGGTTGTTGATTAATACTCATTAGGGATTAATGACGTCTTTTGTGTTGTAAGTACAGAAGATCACAGTAGGGTCTTTATTCCTTTAATTGTAGAAGATAAGAAACATAAATTCCCTTACCGTCCTTAGTCAATGTCCAACTTCCACATACGTAACAGACTACTGAAACTAGCATGGCTTGAGTTGGGTGCACTTAGTCCTCAAAGTGACATCTTTGCTATTCAGCTCTTTGGAGAGAGCTTGTGCAGATTTGCCCTTTTTTGTTTTTTGTTTTTGGGCATCACTGCCCTCCGGTGGTGGGAGTAGGAGGCCCAGCCCCACTGCTGGAATTGAACCTCCGTCCCAGTGGGCCGCAGTCCCGCGCACAACCACTACGCCACCGGGGCTCAGCCCCAGTTTTTGCTGCTTCCATGAGCATTGATTGTCGATCCAAGGTGAAATCCCTGACAGTTTCTATCTTTGTCAGTTTATCCTGATGTTACCTGTGGATCTAGTTGTGAGGATTGTGGTCTTCTTTGCACCCTACTAAAGATGAAATCCTTGATCATTTTCAGCAAATGCATCAAGTCCTTGCTTTTAACCAACCAAGCTATGTCATCCGCATAGCTCAGATTATTTAGAACGCTTTCCCCCAATCCTGTGCTGAATTCTCTTTATGTGATCTAACTTTTCTCATTATTTGCTTAGCATATACCTTGAATAAGCATAGTGAAAAGATACAGCTATTATACATAACTTTCTTGATTTTAAACCATGAAGTGCACCCTGGTTCTGTTTGAGCGATTGCCTTTGCATGAGCACAAGTAGGTGTTCTAGAATTCCTGTTTTTATCAAGGCTGTCCACAGTTTGTTATGATCCACATAGTTGAATGCCTTTGCAGATTCAATAAAACACAAATAAACATCTTTCTGGTATTCTCTGCTTCGAGCCGAGATCTGTCTGGTGTCAGCAGTGTTATCACTTGTTCCACATCCTTGTCTGAATCTGGCCACAATTCCTGGCAGCCCCCTATCACTGCAACCAGTTTTTAATTATTTTCCACAAAATTTTACTTGTGTGTGATGTTAATGATTTGAATACAAATGCATTTTAAGAAAGAAAAGTGTTTTTATATGATTAGGAATTTGATGCTTGCATTTTCATATTCTGTGCCTTAAGAAATCTGCAGATTCTAATTTTTTTTGAGATCCTACATAAGATTATGCCTCCTTTTGAAGATCATTACACCATTCACAGTTTAGAAGCCATTAGCAACATGCCGTTAGTGTTTACTCTGTTGCCAGACAGGAGGACAAAACAGAAACATATTCTGGAAGTCTAGGGGAAATCACGTGTCAGATGCTGAAATAATTCTAACAGACGTACAGATGAAGCAGCCATCAGAAACTTGCTGTTTTCGGTTCAGCATCAAAGCAAACGGCCTGTGTGAAGCTAATTTGATCCTGACTGAAATGACCATTCTTCTTGTCTTTGTTGTAGGTCCAGAAATGATAGAATCTAGAATACTCTCATTTGGATAGTAACTTACAGTTTGGGAGAAGACTGTTTGAGAGCTACATGGAAAGATGTGTCTGATGCCCTGTCATAGTTCTCCCTCGGTCCCTGTGTGGCTGCATTCGAGGAGGGTCACTGAAGCACAAGGGGGTCACAGCATAGTCTAGATATGGAAATCTGCTGGCCATTTGAGGAAAATAAAAGAATAACGTATTGTTAGGTTTTTGGAGTGGTTTGCCTCTGTTCTTGCTTCATAACGCTGAAAGCACGCAGCAGAAGCACTTTTGTAAATTCAAGTAACTTTTTTTGGGGGGGGGGGCATCACTGCCCTCCGGTGGTCGTGGGAGCTACCCAGCCTTGCTCCTAGAGAGCAGCTGCTGGATTTGAACCGCCAAACCTGTGGGCCGCAGTCCCGCACCCAATCACTTACACCACCGGGGCTCAGCCCATAAATTCAAGTAACTTTTATGAAGGAAAGTCATGTTTCCGGAATTCCAGTCTCAAAAAGTTCTTACTATCTCCGGAAAGCATACAAGACAGCTTGGGAGCTCGATGCAGAAGATGGCCACTTCAGGAGAGTGTAGAACCCACGTGGGAAGAGCACCAGAGCAGGAGTGGAGAACCGGGAGCGCAGAGCCAAGAGCAGGAAATCCCCAGAGAATGCGGCCAAGAGGGCCAGCACGTGCTTGAGCGCCATGCACACAGGAGAGATTCCCCCACCGCGCTTGCAGAATACACCCCAACAAGACAGAGGGTAAAGGGTTCACGGCCTGCCTGTGGCTAGCTTCGATCCCCTCCAGAGCTCACGGGCCTGGAGGTGTGCTTGAGAGTATTGGCTGGCCTTCTTGGCTGAGTTTAGGTGCACCTGTGTGATGTCATGTGTGGGCCCAGATTACCCGGGCCTGGATGACTTGTGCCTGAGCATGCTCAGTTTGAGATTTTTCCCACAATGTGCCTAATTTCTTTCCAACCCCTTTATTGTGGTGTGGACAGCTAATTTTTGTTTAGCGAGGCAGTAGGGAAGATAACTCCCCTTTACCTTTACCTCTCATCTCGCGACCTGTCAGTGTCAAGGAAGTGGGAAAAGTGATACAGAAACACAAAAACACAAGATGGACCAGCACTTCACGAACGAGGGAAATTTGTGATCACAGGTGTAAGTTAAAGCAAGCATTTATTTCTATCTTCATGTGATTTTAATGAGTCCAGAAGCCTTCTCTTCTCCTGGACTAGAGGATATTTTGGTAGTTAGGCTTTACGAATATTTTTAGCATTGGATAACAGACATCCCTGTATCATTCTCTGCCCCTCTTGGGCCACTGCTAAGTTGTGCTTTGAATGACAGTACGTATCCCTGCTTTATCAGCAGTGGCTGTCCCTGGGACTACCAGGGCCTCTGATTAGCTGGTCTATGTGCTGTTTGAAAGTTCACTGACCCAAACAGAAATTTTCACGGTTTTCCATACCATGTTGGTATGCTTGCAAATCTGAGTCAGTTTTTAAGACTATGCCTTGGCAATGTCATTGGCTATTGCTCTTTGTTCAGTAAAGAAGTTTTCCTAAGAGGTTAGAAGTGCCCTGGACTGTAATGTGGGAAAAGGATTTTTTTTTTTTAAAAAGTTCTGGGTCCTTCTGCCATAAGCAGTAGAGGTTTTTGTCCCCCTTCCTTATCATCTGTGGTGGCAAATAATAACGTGACAAATAATAATAATAGACCATATATGAGATGTCTTAATTTCTTTCTCTCTGGGCTCTGGTCCCAATTTTTATATTCTCTTCACTTCATTTATCACCTCTTTTCCATATTTTTAAAAGGCTGGTGTCTTTTAAACTTTCAGGTTTTGGAATTAAAGTTCTTGGCATTTAAAAGCAATTTATGATCATAGGGGAAATGTATTAGAGCTTGAATTCTGAGCATCTTGGTTTGCAAAAGCGTCTGGATGGCAGTGGCAGCCCAGAATCTCATTCGCAGAGTCCCCTCATATATTGGGCTTCCATTGACTGCATTCTGATGATTAACCAAAGATGTAGATAATCTTGCCTGCCCTCAGGGAGAATGTCTTGGAGAGTGGACTACCTCCACCCTTCTCAGGCCAGGCCCGAGAGGGACAGTCTCTTAAGGGTTTTGCCCAGGTGTGTCCTTGATGAAGGTCACTGTAGTGTGACCAGCACAGAGTCATGAATTTTGCTCTCAGTTTGGCCCTGACTGTGTTGGTTGGATGGCCCTGAACCAATCTTGTAAGCCCTGTGTTTAACAATCTATCTGTCCCAACCATAGGCCCATTCCCACTTCTGTAGTCTCACCTGTCACTGTGATGCATGGAGCTGCCACCAATCATGCTTTTGTGATAGTTGCCTGCCTTGGAGGGGGGCATGCCCCCTTTTAAGCGTGGGAAGCTGTTTCAACTGTGTGGTGTTTCTTATCTGTATGATCTGTCTGTATCTCTTTGTCACTTTTGAGACATAATGAATATTCCCTTTAATTAAAAAAAAGGTATGGTTTCTTCTCCTCCCCCCGCCCCCCCATCACTGTCCTGGTGAGAGTAGGAAGACCAGCTTTGCTCCTGTCGATCTGCTGCTGGATTTGAACAGTCAACCCTGTGGGCCACAGAAAAGTATGGTTTTGAAGGATAAAAATATTTAAGAACTAAAAAACCACATCATTCCTAGGAAAACAAATGTTGCAGTAAGTATTCATGACCATGGATTAGGTAATGGTTAATAAGTTTGACACCAAAACACAAGTAACAACAACAACAACACACTTCAAAATCAGATAAGCTGAACAACAAAATTAAAAAACTTTTGTGCTACCAAGGGCATCATTGAGTGGGTCAAAGAAAAAAGTGAAAGAGAACCTATAGAATGAAAGAAAATATTTGTAAATTAAACATTTGGTAAGGCTGTCATACCTAGAGTTAAAAAAAAAAAGAAACACGGGACTGTGGCCCACTGGGACGGAGGTTCAATTCCAACAGTGGAGCTGGGCCTCCTACTCCCACCACCGGAGAGCAGTGATGCCAAAAAAAAAAAAAAAGAAACAACCCTACTTAATGTTAAACAAAATATTTGAATAGATATTTCTTCAAAAATAGATATACATTAGCCAGTTAGGCACATGAAAAGATGTTTATCCTGTTCAGTGGGAAAAGATTACAATTAAATATTGCTTAATGGCCATTAGAATGGCTACGCTTCTATACACCCAAAGACAGAAAATAACACAGGCTGGGAGGAGAGCCCTCGTGGCAAAGTGGTTACATGTCCGACTGCTAACCACAAGGACAGCAGTTTGAAACCACCAACCGCTCCTCTTGGACATGGCAGAACTGCTCCTGTGAGTTTCTGAGACTGTGATTCTTTTTTTTTTTTTTGGGGGGGGGCATCACTGCTCTCTGGTGGTGGGAGTAGGAGGCCCAGCCCCACTGCTGGAATTGAACCTCCGTCCCAGTGGGCCGCAGTCCCGCGCACAACCACTACGCCACTGGGACTCAGCCCGAGACTGTGATTCTTTCCGGAAGTGGGACACTCAGCTTTCTATTCAGAGTGGAAGACTGCCAGCCTGTTAACTAGATTGAAAGAAAAGGAACCTTTGAAAAGGATGGTTATGGGAGGATGAGTAAAGGTAGGGGATAAAGAGAATTCAGAACAGAGATGAGGGGAAAGTAAAACAGTAGAAAGCCATTAATTGGAGTGGTTATGTTAATTGTTTGAAGGACTTAAATTTTGGATGATAGTGGTGGCGAAGAATCTGGTGGTTGTAGCTGATCTTGAAATTGTATTAATTCCCTGGGAAAAATGTGTCTATGTGGTGGGCACTTGATAGCTGGTGTCATTTCCAGTTATATTGAGCTTATCTTGCGGTTTGGCCTCTGCTCAGGGTGTCAGAAGGAACCCCAGCATGGAGTTCTTGCTTTCAGCGAGGGCATGGATGCAAGTGAGGGCTCCTGGTGACCCTTTCACTCTTGCAGACCGGTACTGAAGGACCAGTAGGGACAGCCCGGAATCCAAACTGTGGTGAGAAATCCTTAGATCTTTCAGCCTCTGTAAAACTTCACACAAGTGGAGGGGGTCATGTGAAAAGTTCTAACGTCCTTTGTGGCAGTCATGTGCTTATGTTAATTTCATGATTGAGAGGTAGGGGTGGGGTCTAGCCTGTTAATCTGGAGATAGCCATCGAGTAGCCAATGAGACCTCCATGTGGGCATGGCTTTCTCCTGAGACTTCTGGGAAATCTCAGAGTGTTTCCCTGGTGGAGATGAGAAGCCATCTCCCCAGTTGTTGGGAGTCAGTGTCCGAGACAATGAACTACGGACAAGACAAGATGGTAGCATCTACAGAGCTGGAGGAGCCGCAGGAGGAGCCACACGCCCTTACCCTGATGGAACAATACCTCTGAAGCCGCAGAAGCCACATGGAGACCCCTGCCGGCACTGAGTTAGTTCTCTCACCACTGGGTGCTGTTGATGGACCCTGAGCCCTGGAAGTGAGCCATGGGGAGACCCCTGCCCCAAGATTCTGTACCCACTGACCTGTGACTTCATGAGTCAAACGGAGACTTTATAGACTTGTATTGGGCATATGGGCTAATATTGGACTTATGACTTTGAACTGGACTGGGTTGGGATGCTTTCTCAATGTTCCATTCCTTTTGTATATAAACCTTATCCTTATATCCATATGCGTGTCTATGAATTTGTTTCTCTAGGCTACCCAGACTAACACAGTCCTAATGCACAAAGATGTTCAAGGACAATTCATTATCTTTCATTTCATCTTTGTACAAGACTTTTGAAGTTGCATCATATTACAGATTTAGGACTAGCTCAATTTTCAGAATTAGGAACTTTGTCAGTTCATAGGACTATAAGATAATATGTTAAAAGTGTTACTTTTTCTAAAATGCCTGACACAAAACTGAAGATTCCATTGCATTCATCTTTGATATAGAGAACACTTCAAATCATGAACTGTCATATCAATTTGAAATAGTCACATGGTAAGAAGAGAAAGCACTACTTTTGATTGTTAATAGCTCGTGATGACTGTTTCTTCTCATTCTGAGTCATACCCCATTAGTGAATGAAGAAAGGCACCAAAAACCTTACTTCATAAGAGCCATGATCAACTCTCCTTCGGCAGGAGGCTCTCCCTTGGTAGTATTTTGAGTGCTTTCTCACCTTGGTTTAGAAGGGGCACATCTTTTGGCATGATATCTGACACTGTTTTATTGCTTTCGGTAAGGTTTGCAACATATCCGAAAGTGTTGTGCTGCTATTCATAAGATTTTCAGTGGCCAGTCCCTCAGAAGTCTGTTCTTAGTCCAGAAGTTCTGCTGAAACCTGTTCCCTTGTATGGCCCTGCTGGGGTCTGAAATGCCACTGGCATGTCCAACAGTCATGCAAACCAGTACATATGACAAACCGACAGACTAGAGGTGCTTGCCTTAGTAGGACTTCTAAAAAGAAAAGCTCAAAAACCAAACCCACTGTCATCTGAAGAAGTCACAGCTCATGGTGACCCATTAGGACAGAGTTTGATTGCCCCCCAGGCTTTCAGTGGTGTAGTTCTTTATGGGAGCAGAAGCCTCATCTTTCTCTTTCGGAGCCGCCTGGGGTCTTAAAATGACTGCTCTTGGGCTGAGTGAGCCCTGGTGGCGTAGCAGTTGTGCGCGGGACTGCGGCCCACTGGGACGGAGGTTCAATTCCAGCAGTGGGGCTGGGCCCCCTACTCCCATGCCCCCCCCCCCACCAAAAAAACTGCTGCTCTTGTACTTAGCAGCCCACAGCATAGCCCACGAATCACAGCAGTGGTGTCCGAGGGGGTTTGCTGGGCCAATTAAATTTAAGGCAGAGAGTTGGCTCAGACGGCCAGCTAACAACTGTTTTGGAGACTTCAAAAGGGTAATCTTTTAGACTTTCTCAGAGGACACGGGGCAATGATGAGGACTTATTAACGGATGCTTTTTTTTTATCAGATTTTTTTGGGGGCATCACTGCCCTCTGGTGGTGGGAGTAGGAGGCCTAGCCTGGCTGCTGGATTTGAACCTCCAACCCAGTGGGCCGCAGTCCCGCGCACAACCACTACACCACTGGGGCTTAGCCCTAACGGATGCTTTTTAAGAAAATTGAAAATTGAGAAAAAGACCAGGAATGTTTCAGTGAGATTACCGCCCCCTCCCCCCCACAACAATATACTTGCTCATTCTTCAGGGGTACAAAGGCTGTTCTATAAGAATTTCACTGAGAAACCTTACCCCATCTACCCTACTTTGCCCCATCTACCTAACAGTCTTTATCTAGCTCCTTCAGGCTTCCTTTTTTTCCCCAGGATTCAAGGGATATTTAAAAGGAGTACAAATTGAGTCCCATGAGAATGCCCAAACTGGCATTTTGACATTGTGTAAATTGAAGTGAGTTGAATTCTTTGGGGAAGGATTGCAGTGTGCAGAATTCTTCATCATTTTTCTTCTCCATGTCCATTTGTCCTTCCTGTTAGTTCTTTTCTATTTCATCCCTATGTGTACTGATCTTTTATTACGTGGTTTTTTTTTTACCATTATTATCTCCTTTTTAAAAAAAACAATGAGAAAATTGAAGCCCTCAGTGAAGTAACAAGCCGTCAGAAGTAAATAGTCCAAGATGGAGAATATGAATAGGAACAACAACTTCACATTTTGATATTTTTTGTTTAGTAAAGGACTATATGATTTTGTAGCAATATTTTTTTATCTTCATATATATGATACCACCACACAAACTGGAAGCAATTTTGCTAGCAAAAAATATGACTTGATTACATACATAAGCACTACTGTTTCTCACAGTGTAATAGGCAACATTTTAAAAGAAATTACATTTTGTTTATTCAGATTTTAGAAACTAAGCCAACTTACTTCATGTTGTTTCCTTTGTCATCTATTAGCCCAGGAAGATGGTAGGGAAATGGGGGGAGGTGGATTCACCTGTTAAAAAGCAGGTTTAAAAAAAAAAAAAAAAGTAGGTTTTGTTTTAGTGATGGGATTGTCTATTATTTCTCATAGTGTGTTTATTTGTTTGAATGCTCTATTGTGATTTTAATGAAAGTTGACCAAACACATTGGCACTCAAATTCTCATGCACATTTTAGTTCATGATATTGATGGCAATCCCCACAAAGTACCACATATACTCAAGTATAAGTGAGTTTTTCAGCACATTTTTAATGTAGTTTTGTGGTAAAATTAGGTGCCTTGGCGGATATTCGGATCGGTTTATACTCTAGTCTATATGGTAAGACTAGTCTTCCCACTTTCTCTTTGTTTCCTCATGTCTCTTTGTCCTGTCTGCAGCTCCTTCTGAGTTTTATCACTATGTCTGTTAGTATTTCTAATATCTCTAGTTTTTTTATTTTTAAATCGATGAGAAAACTGAAGGCCAGAGTGCTGAGACAGCATGTCGAAGGGCTGGTGGCTGGGTCATTAGGTGGAGGAGCCAGGAGTTAAACTTAGGTGGACTGCTGCCAAAGGGCACTCACAGGCTACATTATATTACACTCTGTAACCAGCAGAGCAACTGGTTTAATGTTAAAGCCAGCATCTCCCAAACTTGTTGACTGTAGAACCCTTCAATATTTATATGGAAATCAGTCATTCATGGAGTGGGCTCTGGGGAGTGCTGCCTTGAGTCAACTTACACTGGGGAACCATGTTAAAATGGAGCCGTGACTCTATGCTGGGAACATGAACTTTGCTTGTTGCCTTTTCTACTTGAAACCCAAATACTTTCATGTCAAGTTATCTGACACTCGTTTTCACAAGGAGTCTTCCAGGAATTTTTCTTTTTAAACTCAGTGTCACTACATTATGCATTTGAAGTAGTAAAACATTATATAACCCAAATCACTATTTCCCTCTCTGTTCTAACATGATTTTGTCATAAAATTGTTTAGAGATCTTTGAGATCATCTAGTTCATCTCCTTTATAATATGATCACTATTGTTGGTTAAGAAACTGGAAACCTCGGCTGAGCCCCGGTGGCGTAGTGGTTGTGCGCGGGACTGCGGCCCACTGGGACGGAGGTTCAATTCCAGCAGTGGGGCTGGGCCTCCTGCTTCCACCACCGGAGCAGTGATGCCAAAAAAAAAAAAAAGAAAGAAAGAAACTGGAAACCTCTACCCCAGAAGGATTTATTTCAGAGGACAGCACTGAAGCTACAGCTCAGGGAGAGAGACATGTCTGATCAGAGCACACAGGATCAAGTGAAGAGGGAGGAAGAGAGAATGGAGCACATCCTGGACCACCATACCCTGAGGATGATATTCCCTAGATCTGGTCCCACTATAAGACACTATGTCCTTCACTGACCCCTAGCGCTCTGGGGGACAACACTAGAGAAACTGTGGGAATTGAGTGCCATCTGACCCCACCACACCGAGGTGAAACACTAAGGGTGTGTAACAGAACAGCAAGGGGAGCAGAGTGACGAAGTCCCCAGGGAATTAAAAAAAACAAACAAACAATTTTGGGGCCAGGGCTTGGCACCCCATCCAACTAAAGGTCAACAAATAACTTGAACTATTTATAGGCTTTTCTTTTTTTGTCACTTTTTGCTGTTCTTTGTCTTGTTTTGTGTGCGTATTATTCTCTCTGCAGGTCTATCTAGATAAGATCGATGGAATAAACAATCTGGAGAAGAAAACAGGGAGGCCGATGTTTCCAGGGGAACATCAGGGGAAGCGGGGGAAAGGAAGTGGGTGTTGACAAGTCCAAGGACAAGGGAACATCGGGTGATCTAAAATCTGCGGTGAGGAGTAGGAGGCCTGGTCGGGCTTGATCAAGGGCAGTGTAACCGAGAGGAGTTACTGACACCCAAAGGAAGGCTGAGCGAGATAGTGGGAGGAAAGGAAACTAAAAGCAAGTCGAGAAAAGAACTTTGAGGCAAAGAGCAGTTATAGGAGTCAAAATACAGACATATACCTATGTAGATATGTTTGTATATGACGGTGGGGAAATAGCTCTATGTGCTTATATTTATAGGTTTAGTATTGAGGTAGCAGATGGACCTTGGGTTTCTACTCAAGTCCTCTCTCAACACAAGAACACTTTGATCAATTTACCAGGCATTCCATGGCACTCACCTTTATGACATGATTGCCGAATACAAAGAGGGTGCATAAGCAGATGTGGTGAAGAGAGCTAATGGTGCCAGACTACCATAAGATATAGCGTCCGGGTCTTAATAAAGACTTGAAGAAAACTGGCTGAGCCCTGGTGGCGTAGTGATTGAGTGCAGACTGCGGCCCACTTGCTTGGCAGTTCAATTTTTTTTTTTGTGGGCATCACTGCCTCTGGTGGTTGTGGGTGCTACCCAGCCGCCGCTGGATTTGAACCGCCAAGCCTGCAGGCTGCAGTTCCGCACTCAACCACTTACGCCACCAGGGCTCAGCGCTTGGCAGTTCAAATCCACCAGTAGCTCTCCAAGAGCAAGGCTGGGCCTCCCACTCCCACCAGAAGGCAGTGAAGCCCCCAAAAAAATTTTTAAAAACTTGAAGAAAACAAGCGGCCATCTAGCTAAGAAGCAACAAATTCCACATGGAATAAACACAGTAGTCTATGTGATCAGGAGATATCGATAGAGACAAAAAATCGTATCATTGTGAATGAGGGGGAATGGGGAATGGACACCCAAAGCCAATTGTTGTAGGCAACTGGACATCCCTTTACAGAAGGGTTGCAGGAAGGAGACAAGCCAACCAGGATGCAGTTTAGCACCGATGAAGCATACAACTTTCTTCTTGTTCTTCAATGTTCCCCCTCCCCTCCACTATCGTGATCCCAATTCTACCTTACAAACTGGCTACACCAGAACATGTACACTGATACAGATAAGAGTTGGAAACACAGGGAATCCAGGACAGATAAACCCCTCAATATCAATAATGAGAGTAGTGATACCAGGAGGGTAAGGGAAAGGTAGGGGAAGAAAGGGGAAACATCACAATGATCTACATATAACCCCCTCCCTGGGAGATAGACAACAGAAAAGTGGGTGAGGGGAGACAGTGGATGGTGTAAGATATGACAAAATAATAATAATTTATAAATTATCAAGGGTTCATGAGGGAGGGGCGAGGAGAGTGGGAAAAATGAGCTGAAAGCAAAGGCACAAAAAGAAAATGTTTTGAGAATGATAGTGGCAACAAATGTACAAATGTGCATGACACAATGGTTGTATATATGGATTGTGATAAAAATTATATGAGCCTCCAATAAGATGATTTTTTAAAAAGAAAGAAACTGATAGCTTTTTAGGCCCGTTGAGCACTGTAATAGCCCACATCTGAGTCTGGCCCTTGTCTCTGCATCTTTACTATCCAGAGGACCTTAGAAAGATCATTTATCTAAGCTTCTGTTACTCCCTCTAAAAGACAACATAATACCTTGCAAAGTAGCTATGAGGATTAAGTTAGGAAATTTATGAAATGCCTGGGACATGGGTTCATTGAAGGTTCTCAATACATTGTGCATACCCACGCCGATGTTTTCTCTTAGGAGATAGTATCACTTCCATAGCATGTGTGAATTACACTGGTAGTTAGAAGAGCAGAAGCGGTTCAAAATGTGAACTGTCGTCATCTAGTGCTGAATCAGCTCCCTTTCCGATAAGTGATGTTTTCTTATACAGCTTGTATGGGAGTTAAAACCAGTTTCCTTCTGGCCTTCCAACTGACATAATAAGCAAAACCTGACTGGGCAAACATAGCCCTATTTATTAGATCACTTATTATTAATGTTAAACTAGCTTTGTGCTGACTTCTCCTGTTCTTTCTGAAATTTCCCTGTTGCCATTTAAAATCTGACGGGTACTCAAAAGCTAATTGCCAGAATGCTTAATGGCTTAAATGTTTCTCCAGAGTATGTAAAATGAAGCTACTTTTTGAAAATGATCTTCCTCTAGTGATATGTTCACAAGAACACATGCAAAATCTCATTATCTTCTCACATTTGCAGTGAATACTTGTTAAGTGTTTCATGGCAATCAGTTTTGGG
The DNA here is from genome assembly GCA_004026705.1 of Nesogale talazaci. NCBI lineage: Eukaryota > Metazoa > Chordata > Mammalia > Afrosoricida > Tenrecidae > Nesogale > Nesogale talazaci. The sequence goes on along the minus strand of PVJH01014778.1, from coordinate 6,513 downwards.
GCTATAATGTTAGCATGGAATATTACTTAACTGTAAGAAGAATGAAGTACAGACAGTACCACATGATAAGCCTTGCAAATATTAAGCTGAATAAAGAAGCCAGACACAGACATCTACTTATTGTTTGATTCCATTTATATGTTGTATCTAGAGTAGGGAAATAAATACATAGGAACAGGAAGCAGAACACTGCTTGAAGTAGCTGAGAAAAGTGGGAATGGAGTGCAACTGCTTACCACGAAGCTGTTTTAAAAGCAACCTACAAAGAGTGTTAAATTGAAAATGACTTACTTGTTCAGGAATTGCAGGTGGGCCCGACATTAGCTGTACATGTAGGAAGCTCTAATATTGTCTGCTTATAGCACTGTACATAAGATGAGCACTCAATCAATATTTATAGAAAGATTGAATTTGATTTCTAGTTCTAACTTCGTCTCTTGTAACTATTTTAACTTTCCCTAACCTTCACTTTTCCCAGGGCTTTGAATTGGTTTGAACTGGTTTAGACATGGCTAATGAAAAAACTGGAACAGATGAAAGACTTTGTTAAAAAAATTAATTTTTAACCTTTCATTGTAATTTGGGTTAAGTTTACCGAGCACATTAGTTTTGTATTCGATTTATATACATTTATACACACACATGTGAGACGGAGGGAGAGACAGACAGACAGATATTGGTTGCAGTCCCCGTAATGTAACGACACTTCTACTTCCTTCCTGGAGTTCTGCCATCTGAGCTTGGGGGGCAAGTGCCACCCTTTCGGTCTCACATGGTCGATTGCTTGTGGATTCTGTTCCTCCATTTGTGTCATTATTCATCATAAAGGCCTGCTTATGGCTGGGCTGAAAGTTGATTTTCTAGGGCCAAAGTTCTTTTCCAGGTTTGAACGTCGTCTAAGTTGTAGTTGGATAGTCTTAGAGAGTCTGCCAGGTGACCATCAGGCCTGTGAGTCTGATCTGTTCCAATGAGTTTTCCCCTCCATTTTCCTCCCCTCTGTCTCTGCCTAGGACCTTCTGTTTTGATCCTGATAAGTGGTTGTCAGTGATAACTATACATCTAGTTCTTCTGGTCTCAGGGTAATAGAAGATGTAGTTTACTTGATCCATAAATGGATCAATTGTTGTACCTTAGATGGCCACTCATAAGCTTTTAAGATTCTTGTTGCTACTCTCTGGCAAGAAATTCTGGTGATATACTGGTTACATGGTGGGCTGCTAACCACAAGGTTGGAAGTTTGAAACCATCAGCTGCTCCGAAGGAAAAAGACAGGACTTTCTACCCCTGTAAATAATTACAGCCTTGAAAACTGACGGGGGGAGTTCTACCCTGTCCTGTAGGGCTGTGCTGTGTTGGAACCAATCTGATGGTAGTGAGTTTCACTACTTTCTGTTTTGTTTTGTGTTTGGTTTTTTTTTCGGGGGGGGGGGCGCGACATTACTGCCTCTGGTGGTCGTGGGTGCTACCCAGTCCTGCTCCTGAGAGTTGCCGCTGGACTTGAACCGCCAAGCCCGCGGGCTGCAGTCCTGCACTCAACCACTTACAACACTGGGGTTCAGCCAAGTTTCACTCCTTTCTGAGGTAGGATATAGAACATTATCTTTGTGGACCATGTTCTGTCAGTTGTCTGAGATGTTTTCTAAAACAGAAGATCTAAAATGTTAAAATATGGGTGCCCCGAGTCACAGAGCCAGAAGAGCACAACCCTTGACTTGGAGGTGCTTTTGACATTGTTTGACATCTTAACTGTCCACAGTTAAGTGTAAGACCAGGAGAGAGGCTGACCTGTCCCACTTTAACATGGATGCACCCCACTGGGACCAATGTGTTTTCCTCGGGTGGTTGAAGCATTTCTTCACTGTTGATTCCCACAAAGCTTAGCACCAGAGTGGGCGCTGGACTGAGCCGAGCTGACAGTGGAGAAGAGGAGCAGAATGAGCACCATGTCCCAGGCACCCAAGTGGAGGAGCTGCTTTATGCCAAGAAGCTCATCAAGCGTATGTCTCCTCAGGGCACGAGCCTCGTGGCTCTATGTTCCAGTTCTATGGAGAACTTTACCCCCCGTGGGCCTGCAGGGACCCTTTGTCACTGTGGAGGCAGCCATGTCAAGAGCCCAATGATGTGACAGCTTCTTACTGCCAGTCCTTTTGGAATGAATGGCTGGAGAAGCTGCTTTTCATAAAAGTAGTGCCCATTTACTTTGAGGCACCCAAGTTCCAAGGCCAAGTGTGGAGGACACGTGGCTTATGTCTACTTCGGTGAGACTCTAACTACTACACCCCAGGAAGGACCACTTTGCATCCAAACTCACCAGCTCCTCTCCCCAGCTATTGGGTACACCCTCATTCCTCTTGCCTCTTAGCCTGAAGACGAGGGTGAATCAAGGGTGGGTGGGAAGGTGCCTCCATCATAGATACTTGGTTTATGAGACTCCAGGGGATACAATTTATGAAGGGATCAAAAGTTTTAGCCTTTTTATCCACTCCCTATCTCTAACGCTCTTCCCTAGAGACCAGGAGCTGGGAGAAGATGTTGGTGCCCTAAGGGAGATACTCAAACCACTTATTTGGGGGGCATTCAAATGCCTTGTGGATACTGGATCAAGTATCCAGAATCGAGGAAAGCCCCATGGAAGCCTTACTCTTTCCTCTTCTCTTTTTCTCCTCTCCCAAGCAATGGTATCTTGATTTGTGCCATTCATACCTCACTCAGAAAGAACTGGGGAAAAGAAGTCTTTCACCTTACCTTCAGTGATAGGTAGGTTTATTGTGCCAACTTGGCCAATAGGAACATGTGGGATTAGTAAGGCTGCAGTTTGACTAGAGGGCAAAGAGATAAAAGTCTCAACAGGTGCCACCCCCCCCCCCCAACCCCCCCTTGCTCGTGGGACTGCCAACCCATGAATCATGTCACTGGAGTTTGAGGTTCCTTCAAGACCTGCTTCACCACAATGCTGGTGTACTCATTGTTTGAGCTTGGGACTGTCTGATCCTATTGTCTTGCTGATTGTCGGTGACCCACCCTGCTGTTTGCTGCCTGTGACCAGACTGCCTGCATTGCCCTGCAGAAGACTCAGCTGTCTGTTTCCTTGACCTTGGACCCAATGTCTCTCGCGAGTTGAAGGACTTACAGTATATTAACTGTTCCATGGAAGTGAGTTGAACTGACCCTCTGTACTGCTGTGCGGACTAATTAACTGTTATATTCCTTTGTGCTGTATATAACTTTGTGTGTGTGTGTGTGTGTATTTTTTCATAAATGTCCTGGTTTTGTTTCTCTGGAGAACTCTGTCTAACACACCTTCTCACCTTCCCCACTCATTTCCTCATTGCCCCCTGGTCTGATAGCTTCTCTGGGAGTGCTGTCAAATTTAAGTTTCCCTGAATGAACAATTGAATTGTATGATATGTGAATTATATATCAATAAAACTGTTAAAAATTTTTTTGAGTTTCCTAAGAGCCATGAATTACAAGTTAGAAAATGCCCTCCCTCCTGCCATTGATTTTCTCTCTTGCTCTAAAATCATGTCTGAATCTACTCTTTGATTCTGTCATTCTTCTGTGACATTAGAAGTTTTCTCCTGTCCCACCCCCAGCCCAACCCCCACTGCCTCATAGCATTATTTTTTTTTGGGGGGGGCATCACTTCCCTCTGGTGATGGGAGTAGGAAGTCCGTCCAGCCTTTGCTCCTGTGGAGCCGCTGCTGGAATTGAATCTCCATCCCAGTGGGCCGCAGTCCCATGCCTACTACGCCACCAGGGCTCAGCCCCGTAGCACTGTTATAAAAGAGAAATCCACTAACTGAATGAGTGAAATATATGTAGGCATACACCGCACATTTTAATTACTACTTTCCTAGCTGCCTTTATTCCTCAGCGAATTGGGTTAAAGACCAAAGCAAGACCATTGCGTATTCTGAGTGGAAACAGGAAGTTTGTTTTGTTTTATTTTGTTTTTATCACCTCTGAGAGATCTATCAGGAACAAAGTGCCCAACAGCTCACAGCAAAGCACAACCACTTACCTACCCCATTGTGACTGCCCTGTGGGATCCATCCAGCTCCTCAGGGAGTGTTATGGCTAAATAAATAGATAAGCCTAGAACGATAACTGGACTAGAAAGAATTATGAGTTGAAGCCTTGGAATGAGAGACTCAGAAAAGGCACAGTTAGGCTTTTTAAGCATCACTGCAGAACTATGCAGGTTGACTCACATTGGAAGCAGTATGATTGGCTGCCATATTTGATCTGGGAACTGTTGTTTTCCATTCAGTTGATTAAGAGATTTGGTTACCATGCAACGTTCACACTGCCCTTGTTTTTTAAGAGGGAGATAACATTTCTAGCAGGACTTTGACCTCTAATTTTTCCCATCCCAATTACAGTTTCAGTTCATCCACACTTTGAAAATTTAAGTCTGTTCACATGTGACCTTCTGGAGTTACTATAAGAATCCAGTGATGATGCATATGGAATAGCCATTCCAGGACCTGGCACAGCTCAGGCATGCCTTTTCCTGCCTATTGTCCCCAGATACCTCACTTTATTTGCTCATTATTTTCTTCCCAAGCAAAATTTTTTCACTCATTAAAATTCTAGGAGTCTTGTTCATGATTTAATATAGGTGTTTGCCCATTAAACTTACAATGTTTTCCTTTGCAAACCTCATGTGGACTGCAGAGTCATTATGTCTGACAGATGTTAGTTTTTTGAATCATGGCTTTATACTAGTGACCCCTATGCAAATTAATGTTTTCAAAACACAACGTAAATTTATTATTGTGAGATTTTGTAGGTCACAATGTTTTGTGGTGCTCAGTGGACTAAAACTACCATATACGCAAATCTGTGTTCCTTTCTGACAGCCTCAGGCAGTATTTCAGTTTCCTGACTTCAGCTTTTAGAATGAAAACTGATTGCCATCAAGTTCATTCTGACTTGGAGTGACCCTGTAGGACACAGTCGAAATTTCTGTAAGGTTTCCAAGATGGCAAATATTTTCTTTGTTGTTGATTTCTTTATTGTATATGGCCTTCCCTTTCACCCGTCAGCCCATGTCTGTCCTTTAGCCAGTAATTTATGTGCCCTTCTCTTCCCATTCCCCCCAAACCCCACTTACTGCCCTCAGCCTATTCTGACTCATAATGACCCTGTTAGACAGAGCAAAGTTGTCCTTGTTGGTTTCTGTGACTGCAACTTTTTACGGGAGGAGAAAGTCTCGTTTCTCCCCCAGAGCTGCTTGTGCTTTCAAACTGTTGACCTTCCGACTAGCACCCCAACACTTAACCACAGCACCACCATCCAATACTGTTTCTATGTGAAAACCTTGCCTTGCCTTTTTACAGCTGTGATCATTTACAATATTTGTCTTTTTGTGATTGAATAATTTTACTCAGCACAATGTCCATCCATGTCATGACATGTCTTTGTTATTCTTTGACACTGTGTACTGTCCCATTTGTGTATTTACTACAGTTTATTTTTCCATTCTTCCATTCATAGGTACTTAGGTGCTTTCTGTCTTTTTTAGACAAACTAATCTATCTCTAAAGTATTATGAGGCTATGAGCAGGCCCTAAGTAAGTATTATTTTAAAGTAAAGTAGTTATTTAATTTGATAATTCATATGTTATGTGTATTGAGAGCCGAGAACTACTCAAACCCTGTTATGTGTAGACAGGACCATAGCGAATGAACATTAGGATTTTTGTTTTTGTTTTTTGTGGCATCACTGCCCTGGTGGGAGTAGGAAGCCCAGCCTTGCTCATGGAGAGCTGCTGCTGGATTTGAACCTGTCAACCCCGTGGGCTGCAGTCACGCACACAACCACTACGCCACCAGGGCTTAGCCAGGATATTTTTGTGTAGGTGACTGAATTTGTCAAAGCAAAAGTGACTGCTTTTTATTGTAGACGAAGTAAAAGAAATTAATGGGCTTGTTACTGCATTTGTCATGGCACTTTTCTGACTTTGCCTTACTCTATTGGATGTCCTTTTTTTTTTTTTAGGCATCACTGCCCTCTGGTGGTGGGAGTAGGAGGCCCAGCCTTTGCTCCTGTGAGCGGGAATTGAACCTCCATCCCAGTGGGCTGCAGTCCCGCGCACAACCACTACGCCACCAGGGCTCAGCCCTTGGATGTCTTTCTTAAGAGCAAAGTGCCCCATCCAAGCCATGATGTTTTTATTTCTTTTTTTTTTTTGGCATCACTGCTCTCGGTGGTGGGAGTAGGAGGCCCAGCCCCACTGCTGGAATTGAACCTCCAACCCAGTGGGCCGCAGTCCTGCGCACAACCACTATGCCACCGGGGCTCAGCCTTTATTTCATTTTTACAATTGTTTAAGATCACTTTATTGGGAACTCTTACAGCTCTTATAACATTCCAGACATCAGTTGTTTAAAGCACATTTGTACATATGTTGCCATCATAATTTTCTAAACTTTTACATTCTATATGAACCCTTGGTTTCACCTCTTTTGTTACCTCCCCCTCACATGCATGCAAAAGTTGGACAA